>JAECUM010012156.1:0-42535 GCA_016617855.1 Megalonaias nervosa
TGTAACACAAATCCTCAACACGTTCTCAACGCTTGACTTTAACTGACCTTCTTACACATATTATGGCTTCAGATCTTAGACGGCATTGTGTTTGCTATACATTGTTTCCGTACTGTGTCTTTTGCCTGGAATTATGTCAGATCAACTTAATTCTTACCACAGATAAAATCTGTTTAAACGGGTCACTCTAACTTCGGTTATTTAATGCAGATCTTTGTTATTCTTATTCCAGCTATAAAAAATCCCACAGAATTAGTCAAGTTAAGAAGTTGTCAATATATATCATGTAAAAATAAATACGCAGACAGACGGAAATTCGAAAGACAAGGTGAAAATAATCCATTCCTAAAGATCCTCAAACATACATACATACATACATACATACATACATACATACATACATACATTTGTCTTGTAGCAAGAAAAACATGTTGTTACCACTTGTATATACTTGGCAATTCTTTGTCTTTCTTTTTATTTTGTTAGACTAGATACGGATAATTTATTTAACTTATGAGCCACCAGTTTTAGAATTAATTTTATAGCATAATTCTCAAGCATAATAAAAAAAACCACACATAAAATCGATTTTGTTTGAGCCCAAGGTTATTGTTAATAATGTAACAATATATGATTGATGAGCATATTCGCTGAGGCATTAGCAGTTCCAGGCAAACATGTATAAAAAAGGATTCGAGCCATATTATGCCAAGGAATAATTAGTTCCAAACTTTCCTAGAGATTATTATACAATTGTATGTATTTATATATTTCATCTTATAAAGGCGTTAGATGATGATGTATTTCTCTTCTTTACGTTCTCGGTTTTGTGTTGTGTCTCATAATCTTGTAATAGGTATAGTCTGTGTTTCTATTAACCTAATGTAATCTTGTTGAAGACGAAATGAAGTCAGTTAGACAGTCAGTCATAGATAAAAGCACGCACGCACGAATACGTGCATACAAACATAAATGCATGCATACATTTTTCATGTAGAAAGAAATACATATATAGTTACCCTTGTATAAGTGTTCCATTTCCTTTTCTTTACTTCAAAGTTAATGTTAAGCACACAACAATATAGACGTACTAACATTTTTGAGCTATAACCATCATCAATCAAATGTTAAAAGATCAGTGCCATGCTAACCCAAAGGCTAGTTAGCTCTGACTAAATATTTGTATTATTGCAGGTATTGAGATGTTTCGTTCTGTCAATATGGTAGCTGACACAGAACTACTCTTTTATTTTTATCACTTTACTATTGTATTTCATGATCTTGTATTATCCTAAATTTGATTAATCTGAATAATTAATACATACATACATACTGTTATGTATATTTAATTTAATTGTTTGTTTAATTTTTTTTCCCATTACACGCTATTGTAATGTAACATTGTTTACTGGAATTGACAGTGTCCAGAATTGACTTTTTTTTTATGTTGATAAATAAATAATAATAGAAACATTGTATCTAGTTCTTCATCTTGTTCCAAAATCAGTGACAGTTTTGGCAAACAACTATTTTTAATTTTTTTAAAAAATCTTTCTCAGAGTAAGAATCATTAAGTTGAGTCAAGGTCATACCTGAACTACGTGACAAGTAGCATATATCAATTGGTACAAACTTCTATTTTTTTCCAGAAGAATGAACTTTTGACCCTCGGTAATCTGTTTTGCGTCTTAATTAGTGTATAACTTGGTTTGATAAAGGTTTATTCAGTTGGGCTTAAAACACTTGACACGTTAAGTTTTATTATGTTGTGACCAGTTTGGGGTGAGTTTTATTTTCTTCAAATTATTGAATTCAAGTGATTATTTTCCCTGGAAATATAAAAGTGCTCTGACAAAATTCTTTATTCGAATTTTTACTGAATTCAAAACTGGAATAATATTTTCTGTGATTCAACAAGAGACTGTTGACACAGCAGCACTTTGCTGACCACAACAGACGTCATCGCCTTCAATTTTGGATTTCATCGGGACTCGAACTCAGTTTCATTCATGACTTTTAATTACTATAACTTCTATTTTTTAATTCTTGCATTATTTTTGGATTTAATTAGTAAAACCGTAAGTTGTTTTCTTCTTAATGTTTCACTTTGTATTTTAGGGAAATAAATTATTGGTTAAATTGTACAAAGCTTGCTGCCTTCACTCTTTTCTGTTACTTATTTTAAGAGCATAGACTCGCGACAATACATACATACATACGTACGTACGAAGGAACGTACGTGCGTACATACATACATAGATAGATACATACATACGTACATACATACATACATACATACATACATACATACATACATACATACATACATACCTCTGCAGAGTTAACGGTTCACAAACATGGAAAATTATATTCAACAGAAGAATTCTTGACTTCCTGATAAACGAGAGCGAGAGAGTTGGTTTTGTTAAGATATATATTGTGTTCTTTTGAAATACGAGCTTGGCGGTTTCTTCCATCTATACGTGAACACCCTATATTCTGTCCCGAAACCAGCATGGAGGAGGAATATTGAAACGGCAGTTCACTGCTGCGAAGCATCATTGTGGAGATCTTTAACATGAAATGAGACCTGAACTTTTACATTATGCATGAGTCCATATTAATCTTCAACCAATTGCTGTCTGGAAGCTTGGTAGATATTTTCCTAATAAAACTTGAACTTTCGCTAACATTGCCTATTTGCCAATGTGTTCAGTTTCAACAGAAAATGAATATAACTGTAAACTCTGCAAAAGATTGACTACAGACAGAGCCAAGCATATACTACTATACTGCCAAGCCCTAAATGATGAACGTAACACTGTGTTTGAAAGAATAATAGATGCAATAGACATACTAGACTCACACCGGCTTTTTTGTCAGGACAATGACTCATTACTTCATATCCTTTTGGGCAAGAAAGTGACATCTTTAATTCTATGGATGATCATTCATGGCAGGCATTCATGTGTGTGGTGGCTGAAGGAATAGACACAATGTACAGAAGAACAAATGAACTTGAAAACGATATCTGATAGTATGCTTGTTCAGTATATTAGGGAAATGGACCCATTTCATTTCTATCTATAAATTGTTCACAGGCGTTCCAAGTCAGAGCCAATGTGATAATCCATCTAAATCTTTCCAGTCGAATGAAATAATTCCAATTTTTTTCCCCTCTCTTAATCTCTGTTGCTTATATATTTCGTTTGCAATGAGTTTTCTCACTCATGTGTTCAGACATTGTGTTTTCTTACTTATATATATATCTATATATATAGCATAGCAGTATATATATATATATATATATATGTATATATATATATATATAAGAGTATATATATATATATATATATATATATATATATATATATATTACATGTTTAGTGTGTTGAAAATCCATTAATGTCAAGCTATGTTCCTCTCTTTATTGTGCAATAATAAAAAAATAACTGAAAGAAATCTCTTTTGAAGAAGAAATGAAGTCAGTCATTCGTACATACACACACATACATACACATACATACATACATACATACATACTGTTACGTGTAGGCTCGTACAATAATAACAAGAGAAAAGAATGAATTCAACAAGCTTTGTATATTTTAACTAAATAATTTATTTCCCTAGAAAACAATGTAAAAATTGGAAAATAGGACTTACGGTTTGTGAATATAATCCAAACTGTAATCCTAAGAATGAAAAATACAAATCATATCACTAAATAGTTCTATTAGAATCCAGGTTCGAATCTCGACGACGTTCCAATATGGAAGGCGATGACGTCAGATGTGGTCCTTGTACAAATAGCAACAATTCCTCAATTGAATCACAATTTATGTTTCCGTATAATTCCAGAATAAATTTCCACTGAATTTCTTTCTCCTAGAATTTTATAAAACAGTACACTCGTTTGGTTTTCTAGAGAATAAATTATTAAATTCCAAAAACAAATGAACTTCAAAAACAATCTGGTTTCAACAATAGAAACCTGTCCAGCCTTCAAGGTTTCAAAAATACAACTCACTGAAAAGCTCTCAGAAAGGGTATTAAATCCAACCAAATTATCATCCCGTTCTCGCGAGATAGATCACGTAGTCTCTTAACACTTGAACACCGCAATAGGAAAAATGTAATTTGTCACGTAGCAAGAACAGCCCTATCTAAGAACCAGACACTCACTCTGAAATAAATTTTAAAATAAAACATTGTTTATTCAGACTAGGCTGAAATGACCTTGGCAATAACCAACCGTTTTTGCGTAGCGCTTACACTAACGCGCACCAAGGTGAACTAAAAGTAATGCTAATGTAACACCTTTTACGTTTTAGATAAACAACATTACTGAAAGAAAATATCGCATCCCGTGAAAATAATCATTACAATAAAATGTAATGAAACAAAAATAAAATAAAAAAGAATTTTAAAACTAACACACAAGCAATTTAGTTACATATACGTAACACTACATACATGCATACATACATACAGACAGACATACATACATACACACATACATACATAGATACACACATACATACATACATACATACATACATACATACATACATACATACATACATACATACATACATACATACACACATACATACATACATACATACATACATGCATACATACATACATACATACATACATACATACATACATACTGGTGGTTATTCAAACACGAGAAGGACGGGTTTTGTGGAATCATCTGTGGACACTGAAATTTCTCTGCAACCCATGTCCTGACTTGCATAATCGATGGGAGGTGAGGCATTGGAAGTCAGTTGTAGTTACAGGAAGAGACGCTGACATACGGCGACTCTCCTGGGCCTCCTTCATCTACTTCCTGCGTTCATTTTAAGTATCACATGACGTTTTGCCGGTGAGGGCACGCCAGCGTGTTCCGTCCTGTGCTGTTTTTCTAGCTTCGATGGTATGTGGCTGCACCGCTGCAGGCTATCCTTCAGGGTGTGTTTGTAGCGCTTCGTGGTCGGCCTTGCTTTCTTTGGATATATGCCATTTCCCCAAAGAAGATGTGTTTCGGCAAGCGGATGCCCTCAATTCCGATGACCTGACATAACTAGTGATTTTGGGCCTTGATCAGTATTGCCTTGATAGTTGCTGTCATGACTTTGTCCATGATTTTGACGCTGGTAACCTTATCTTGTAATCGGATCCCAAAGACAGAACGATGATCCCGCATATGGAATTTCCCTAGCTGCTGGATGTGCCTGCGGTAAATAGTCCAGGTCTGGCAGACGTAAAGCATGGAGGTGAGGACCTCTGCGTTATACACCTTCAACTTGGTGGTAAGGGTAATATTGTGATGGTTGAGTAGTGTTTTGCGAAGTCTTCGAGTTACTTGTTTGCTTTACTGATTCTTGTGTAGACCTCCTTATCAAGCGAACCATCGTTGAATTTGACAGTGCATATATGTTTGAAGCTATCCACTATAATCAGTTGAATGACGTCAATGGGGATGACTGGCTAATGGTGTTTGGGGCTGGCTGGCTGGCTGGAAAAGAACTTCAGAATAAGCATACATATTCTTAGAATGTAAAAATTGCAGCAAGTGCTTAGACTCACCCAATATTGTATCCGGTCATATGCAAACAATTTCATAGCGAGAACTGAAACAAAACTCTGAACCAGACCCCCATAACCCTTGAACATTTGCCACTCTGATGGGTCCTTATCGACGAATCCTCCGACCACCTGAAGGTCATATTCAGGGAATATTCAAGGAGGTACCTTTATATTTGTGCCTTAGACGAAAATTACGTTACGTTGTAACACAATATGCAATTTACTTCATGACATGCAAGAAATGTGCCATCCGTGGACTTGAAAAGAGTTTCAGTAAGTATCAGCGCAACGCCAGCAAGAAATTAAATGCAAAGCTCTCCGTTAAACACCTCAAACGGAAATTGTGCGCAATTTCTTGTAATGCTTCCTTTTTGTCAAGCTCAGTGTAAACTGATGTGGAACACACACTGAAGCAGAAATATTTGATTTCGAGTAGGAACACAAAGAATTTGGTTTAGATTCGAAAGTATCTTACCTGCCACCTGCGTATGTTCATTGTTCACTAAATAGGCACGAAGTCACCACTCACTGTTTTCCTCATTCGCATCTGATTAGTTGTGACATCAGAGCGTTTTATGACTTACTTTCCATGCACGTTTTGTTATTCTTATTATCATTCTTCTTCTTCTTCTTCTTCTTCTTCTTCTTCTTATTATTATTATTATTATTATTATTATTATTATTATTATCAACATTCATCATTTCAATGTTTAGTTTGTCGTTATTTCCCTTTTGGAAAAGTTGATGTTTTAATTTTTCTCCTTTATATTATGATATCTGGGATATAATTATTGGCGTAGATGGTTTACATTATACGTCATTCACAGTAGGAGGCGATGCATGTTTATGGCAATGCTCTTTCTTACTTGCCAGTCAATGGTTTTATACTGACCTCTTTCGTCTGTATTTCTGGGCTAATGCTAGTTATTTCTGAAAGAATACTTATGAATTTAAGAAAGCTGGATTCTGCTAAAAATAGATTTTTTTTTTTGTGAAAGCGGCATTTTTATGTCCTAAAATTAATATGGAATTGTTATGAAACAATTTCATTGTCCCAGACAAAATGGAATGACATAATTGGCGCCGGTGGATTCATAACTTACAACGCGTTTTCATAGTTTTTAAATACAGTTTATATTCATTACGATAGAATACGAATCGTAAACGTTACCAAGCCAATTAAAATATGTTAAATTTTGAAGCAAAATTTCGGTGATAATAACATAAATAGTGGAAAGGATAGGATGAAAATAATAGACATGGAGAATAAAGACCGATCATTGTCATCAACATTATGTATCATTATGTATTTAAAGGCATAATACGTGACTTTGTTGGATGTATAAATAATAATGTGCTGTGTATATAATACTTTGGAGTGTGAAAATAATGTAAATTAATAAGTTGGTGTGTATATAATAATTAGGTGTGTGTACATAATAATTAGGTGTGTGTGCATAATAATTTGATGTGTTTACAAACCGCTTTGTTGTGTGCAAGAGTAATAACTTTTTGAGGCAAATTATAATTAGTCTAAATTATAAATAAACGCCTTATCATTTCTCCTCAAAACATACAGATACAATGCATAGTCATGAACCTACTTAAATGTGGAGTTAGAGACGAAAATCGTTGACAAGATGTGAAAGTCGAACATATTTATACAGAGCCACACCCGCTCAAAACCACGGCGCAGAAGTTTGGCACAGTATAATAGTAGAAAGCCACAGTTACAATCAAAATGAAGTACATAAACATAAACAATATCCTACTGGACCCCTAATGTAACGAGGAGTGGCGGTCGAAGTATAAATAATCAGATGAGCGTAATTTTTTTACCTTCAAAAGCTTGGCTGGCAAGAGTTATGAATGGGTATCGATTAACTGCTGTACGCGCTTCCAGTTTCAAAACAGCTTATCCTAGCGATTGTCAGAAGGTAAATGGAATTTGTAAAAGACGTAGGGGATTTGTCCAATAATATCAATTACAGGGGAAAAATTATCTAGCATTTCTTAAGTCATTTTTATTAGGATTTTTGTTTGAACTCCTGAAGGAGCCGTTAATTTTAACCAAACAAGTCATTTTTATTGCGGAATGTTATAGACAATACTACTACCACCATCACTATATTATTATTATTATTATTATTATTATTATTATTATTATTATTATTATTATTATCAGTAGTAGTAATAACTATACTATACTATTCTTCATTTTATTCAAAAGTTTTAACAGATTAACGTTTAAAATGATCTTTATTAACTGAACACAGTCATTATCTTTCGCGCACTATTATTTATAGAAGCGGAAGGGAAATCTGAGAGGGCTTCGGTTGGGTGTTCATCACACATCAAAGGTTTCTTAGTTAGACGCATATCACCAATTGTACAATTGGTATTGTACCAGCTGGTTATAACAGTATATGTGTGGAATATCTTTAAACCATTTATGCGTAGCTGAGCTTACAGGTTGTTCGCGCGATTATTCTCCTTAATAGAAAGTTGAACATATTGTTACAAGCCAGGGGTATTTGCTTGAACGAGTGGTGTCAAACCTTGGCGCGATTCCGTTCGAAGTCATAAGTATACCCCAAATTTCCAAAGACTTCTGTACAACTTCATTTGTAAATTAGAAAGCCCTACGTGTCCATTCTATGCATAAATTTTACTCTATTCAATGCAAGACCACAGATCTGCGTCACATTTGCCATATTGGCGACATAAACGGTATCTGCTGAGTCCCTTCCATTGTGTAATTTACCGGTTACCTACCGTAAGTACTGCCACTGCAGTCACACCACCAATGTACATCACTAGATTTTAATAGGGACTATGGTACGACAGGGACACTCGTGCGGATTTGACCTGAATTCACTAAAACGTGAACCATGGCATCATGGAAACTCACTAACACTTCACTCTGTGACTTTTGCTCCAAGTAACTGGCTAATTATTTCGGGCTAAGGAATATTTCCATTGCACCGAATTCCAATAATCAAACAAGTAATCACAAAAATCTAAGTATTCCTTGAAAAGGGGGGCTATAACCAAATGCGCATACTCCAAATTTATTATAATATTACAGTTGTTAAGTTCTAACTGTTGGATATTTAGCAATAAAATTCTTACTTCTAGTGAAGAAAGGAGATCAAACTCAATTCATACAGGATATTTTTTGACGATCATAAGAATTCAAAAGCATTCAATGGAAAATATAAGTGTTTTCCAGGAAAGTGTTTGGTCATTCAAACTGTGTTTAAAAATCAGTAGGAGTGTGTGTGTGTGTGTGTGTGTGTGTGTGTGTGTGTGTGTGTGTGTGTAGCGGGGGTTGGCTTACAAATTGCCGTGGCGAAAAGATAACAACTGAAACATTTTTTAACGGAGTGAGTTTAATTTGTCTTTCATTTTCTTCTTATATCATTTAAGAAACGTTGGGTCTGGGCTAGTTGTGTTTACGTTTCCGTGAATAGTTTAATTAGATACTAGTAATTATTTCTTTGATGATGGGGAAGTGGGTTTGGGATAATTGATCTCAAACTGATTGATTAGTAATTTATTAGGAATAGGGATTGTAATGTTCAATATTCGCGAGACTTTAAGGAAACATGGATTAGCCTCGCAAAATGGACCAAACCTTTTTCTTACCATAAGGAATTCTTGGGATATTGTGATGTGTAAGTTTGTATTCGTTTGAGATAGGAATAATTCTATGTATTAGTTGTTTCGTAGTATGTGGTATGAAATACTTATCTGCGGCCTAGAAAAGAGTACTGATAAATCATATGAATGTGAAGCAAGAAAATTCACGCAGGGGTGAAATTAGTCGCGTGACTGTGTCATTGTTAGTTAATTAGAGGAAAATTTCTTGAGGTTCGTGGAGATTTCTTGTTTGTTCTGTCGTGGTATACTGTCAGACCCCTGGCGTGTTACAATAACGTTGACAAATGTTGAAAGACGTTTGTTTCTGAGGCGTAAGGTTCCTAATTTTTATGTTATTAATCCTAGTGATCCCAGATACTTCTACTACACAGGTTTTATTTTTACATTGAAAATAATTCATTCAATTTTCTTTAGATAAAAAGAGAACAAGATGTGTTGCAAAGGTACTTGCGCACTTAGCACGCTGGTTCTTATACTGCTAATTCTCAGTTTCGTACTGGACATTTCGGGTTGTTTTAGCAGTATGTGGTACTTGATTGGAGGCACACAAACTTTTCTCTATTCTGAAATCAGTGTCTTATTATACGGTGGCATCTGGAGTGATTGCGTGTCGAGTCAATACTTCACAACATGTGAAAGCAAACAAACAGGTAGGTTACATCTATCTTTTTATGTATCTCATGGTCTGTCTACTTGTTTCCCTTTCCGCTTCTCTTCTAATTTCTCTGTATGTTTGCAACAAGCTGATCTGATTACCCTTTCAACTATGTACAGTGTCGAATTCCAAAGGGTAATGATAGTTGGACTAGGGCGGGGTTTAAATAGAAGACTTGCATCGAAATTACTGTTAATGCTTTCTTTTATATTTTAATCTTTTGATACTAATCCTTGCCAAGAATCACCAGTCTGTACCTTCCGTGTGTGTGCGTGTGTGTGTGTGTGTGTGTGTGTGTGTGCTTAGACTTTACCGTTGTCCAAATGTAATCGACACTTGAATATACGCCCCATTCCTTTATTTAATTCCGAATATTTTTCATACACAAAACATTCTTTCATTAGATTTAATTGTAAAAATTATCTTCACATATCGTCAACTAACATCTATATCCTTTTCTATATTGCAAGAATAGGTCAGTTGTATAATGGCTGTTTTGTATTTGTTGTTAGTTGACATTCTACTGTTTAAACTTTACCAAAGGATAGAACAAAAGAAAGTCAATAAAATAACACAGTGAATACAAAAAAATGTTATATTAATACTCAACAGGCATTATGTTATAACACGACATTCATTATGTTAATACACGACATGCATTATGCTAATATAAGACATGCTTTATGTTAATATATGACTTGCATTATGTTAATACACGACATGCATTATGTTAATATACGTCTTACATTATGTTAATATACGACTTGCATTATGTTAATTCACAGCATGCATGATGTTAATATACATCCTGTGTTATGTTACTATACCAAATGAATCATGTTAGCACACAACTTACCCTAAGTAAATAATCCTTTTGAAGGAAAGAAACTGTTGGTGTTATTATGTTAAAAACCCTTGATATTTTGGCGGTGTTACTATTCTTTTTGTCTGATGCGATCAGTTGTAAGATTATGAATAGGATCCAAGCCATAACAATTCATGGAACTTTATTAAGTTATAAAGATGGAAAATATCTTGCAATCGAGTTGATGGGATATAAAGTGAGGAGCTACAGAACTTGTATCTTAGTCAGAAAAAAACCCCAACTATTCCATAAATTAGCCCTATATCCACCTCCACAGTCGGACATAAATTAGCCTTACCTTCTCCTCTACAGTCGGATATAAATTAGCACTACCTTCACCTCCGCAGTCAGACATAAATTAGCCCTACCTTCACCTCCACAGTCATACATAAATTAGCTCTGCCTTCACCTCTACAGTCAGAGATAGTCTATTCTCTTGATGAATTAGGTTGGTGTTTTGATTTCCATAAGATAAATACAGTACGTTTTTAAAATCAGCAAGAGTGGCAGACAAATTGGATGGGGAATGTGGTATAGGACAACGCTAAATGTTGTATATGTCTCCACTGCTTATTAAATATAACCAGATTGCTGGTAATGTGATGAGAAATGGTTCTTATTAGCAATGACGAATGATCACAATAAAATTTGAAAAATCAAATAGTTTTGTAACATTGACTAGAGAAAATCTTATGCTTTAGAAAGAAAAGAGATTAATTATTTCAACAGTCTGACATTGAATTACAATGTCATTCCCACATGTACTCCAACATTGAAACCGTATCCATACGTTCATTTCAACCCTATATAAACAGAATATATTTTATCAATCCTAGCTGCGAGTTGCAATTTTTAGCTGCATTAACCAGATTGTTTATGTGTTTAGAAATTGAACCATACCATCCATACGTTTATCATATTTTTCATCCTTGTCGTCACTTGCATAACCAATTAGATGACTAAATTTGCTGCATTAAATAGCTGATTAGTTTGGAAGTTATCTCTACTTTTCCTTAAGTTTAATGTTGAATACCACCAACAAGTTGTGTCGCTGTTTCCTTGTAGAGAAGAGTAAAGACATAGAAACTTGTTTCCTCAATTCTTTAAATCTTAATTTTAAAAAGTTCGGAAATTTCTATCAATCGTATTTTAACACAGGAATGTTGATTAAGTCAGAATAAACACGAAGGTTTATGCATAGTGGAAACCGAGTTATGACCCGTACGTTTAGGTTATGGGTATCAAGCAGCCGTCAAAGAAAAGCTTGATCTTCTGTTCTTTGTTTTAGACTGGCTGAAAGCTGTCAGGGCATTTTCTGTTTCCGGTTTCCTGTTTTACTTTGTTGCAGTCGTGGTGGTTATTGTCCAGTTGTGCTCAAAGCCCAAGAAGAAAGCCCTGTATATTATATCCGTCTGGCTCACGTTTGCAGGAGGTAAGGTTATGGGACAGAAGCATTAAAGTTGATACAATAGGTCACTTTCAAATAAGTATATATTTTAGTGTTTTAATACATGTATACACACTATCACATACGCGAACACTAAAGTCTTATTCATATTGTTGACATTTTCTGAACATTTTTAAGTTTACAATTAAATAACAATAATATTTTAAACTTTTTCCATACCCAAAGAATTAAACCAAAGTCAAATCTCCATGGGGAATAGCTGATTGTTTTTGTTGCACAGTATCTGGTTGATGGCAAGGCTAGTTTCCCAAAACGAGTCCAAAATTAATCTAGAAGTGTCAAGTTACGTCCTGCATATCGGCAACATGAGTCCGAAATTGATCTAGGAGTGTCAAGTTACGTCCTGCATATCAGCAAAACGAGTCAGAAATTAATCTATAAGTGTCAAGTTACATCCTGCCTATCAGCAAAAACAAACCCTAAAGTGATATAGAAGAGTCATGTTACGTCCTGCATATCAGCAAAATGAGTCCGAAATTGATCTAGAAATGTCAAGTTACGTCCTGCCTATCAGCAAAACGAGTCAGAAATTAATCTAGAAGTGTTAAGCTACGTCCTGCATATCAGTAAAACGAGTCTGAAATTGATCTAGAAATGTCAAGTTACGTCCTGCATATCAGCAAAATGAGTCCGAAATTGATCTAGAAATGTCAAGTTACGTCCTGCCTATCAGCAAAACGAATCAGAAATTAATCTAGAAGTGTTAAGCTACGTCCTCAATATCATTAATGTACTTTAAATTTTGAAAGTGACACAAAGAACCGACTTGACTCTTAAAAAATTGAAATATACAACGCATTGCCAGGATTCCAAAGGCCGTTCATATACAGATTTGCAAGTAGTATCGAACTTGATAGGTCTAAGAGAACCTTTATACAAAATAATTTTAAATTCTATAATAATAACGGATATGGCATACAGAAAATTACCTTCAGCAAAGACACACACACACACACACACGCACACACACACACACACACACACACCTGTCATTAATTGTTACACAGATGGGTCTGGCTTCCTGGTAGCAAGATGACTTGCACGGGTTTCCATTAGTATCAATAGTGAAATATTTGAGTGAGCCTCGCTTTTATAGCTGTACTGTCTCTTTTTGTCAAATGTCCTAATAGTGAATGAGAAAATTAGAAACCCAGAAATAAAAATAAATTTTGTAATTCTATTTTTTTGTTATAGTAAAGTTTTATTTTTAAGCTGCGTGCTTATTACAACATTCTTTGAAAAAGGTAAACAATAGATCTTACTTGACAACAACGTTCGTAGCCGAGAATGGATTTCAGTAGAGCGCCATGGTGTACGTGATTCAAATACATGTACTATAGATTGTTTATACTTTAAAGTAGAGAACTAAGCTAAATCTGTGTCACGTGGTATATTAATCCAGTTGTAAGACTTTATCGCTCGACATATTAAATAATTGACTTTGAAAATTAATTTACTTTCTTTTCCCCTTTTGCGAATAAACAACATTGCTTTTCGAAACACGTACTATGTTATAATCAAAGTAACTTGATCAACGATGTCCAATATTTCACGTTTCATATATATATATGATTCTACTTAATAAACCAGTATAGTTGTAATATCGAAATGTATGTCAGCATTCCTAGAAATAACCATTAATTTCTATTTAAATCATCTAATCCTCTCAACTTTCTAAGGAAACGCATATAGTCAAAATATATGGTTGGTCTATAAAACTATCGTTTTGCGTTTGCATCAAATTAGCAACTACAAGGTTCCCTGTAAAGAATCCAAATACACTTTAAAGGAGATCTACAACATTGGGACACTTGCCGTCCACTGACAGGCAATAAACATGGAGCAAGTTAAGAAAGTAATAAAATAAACAAGGGTCAAAGGTACATCATATGAACGTTATATAATTTGTTTGGATAAATGATGGATCCCACCTAAACCAAATGCGTATGATGAAATATTTGTGCGTTACGGCGATATAGATGTTCAACAATTATTTTTTCACATGTTGATCTCGATTAGGGGTTTCCGTTTTGCTTAAACTGCCTAGTTTTATATTTTTTTGTGCCTAACATGTAAACTGTTCACTTTGAAAAGTGGGTTCGAACGACACTTTTCCTGCCCCAAATCCCTCTGTATCCTCTATTAAGCATTTATTAAGTCTTTGCCATTTATCGTAGCTGTAGAAATACTTTTTATTTAGTCTTCAAAGCTTTACTCTAGTCTGTTTGGTTTCTTTTGTAGCGATCTGCGCAATGATAGCTTTCGTGATATACGTTATACAGGCGACAGGTAAAGCACGGGAGTTCTTTGTTGGCTTCTATATCACTATTGCCGCCTTCGTTTTCGGAATCCTGGCCGGAATATTGGAATCTGTCAACCTTATAAAGGCCAACAGTGGCAAAGTGGAGATATCAAATTAGAAATTAGGACAGTTTTCTTAAAACTTGTGCACACAGAAAGGAGAACTTTGGATATTTCCTACATCTATGACATCTGGAATATGTATCTGCATATTAATAACTTCTGTGACATAAACTCTGAAGGTCATGTACCTAATCAGTAGGTATCAGCTATTATGAAAATCTATTAAGATAGGAAAGACTCGGCTCATTATTTTCATCCACAATAATTTTGTAATCATCATCATCATCATTACCACCGTCACCAACGTCATAGGTGACAGCTGCATCGCATTCATATTATTTGGTCTGTTGCGTTCTCAATAGTTTATGTATTTATTATATTGTTTGGAAAATGTTCTGGTTGTGTCAGCTGACTAACACTTTAGTTTCCTAGAGTTGAGGACGCAAACTGGTGAAATTTACCAGAGAGAATGGTTAAGTTGAAATGGGCAAGGCGCCAAGAATAAAGAAATACGATATACAAGTAAACCGAAGAATATTATAAGATTAAAGATTATTTTGCTGACAATATATAGGTTTCATTCAAACGTAAGAAATAAAATATTTGTTCTTTTCTGTTGGAAACAGCGGGGTCTCAACATGATCACCTTTAGAAATGTGATAGCTAAAACAATAGGAAGATTTATGTAGTCTAGCAACTCTTCATTGTATGCAATTCCACGCAGTGGTTTTTAAGAAGTAATTGAATGGGGGAGATGTTATTTTTTACTATGCTTCTTAATCATTTCCAGTAATCTCAACGTTGGATACATATTCTTCTTCTGCCTACGTTTAAGATTGTTATCGAGATTGCTAAATTATTCATATATTGTCCAGTGGTAGAAACTCCCGGTCTTGTTTATCAGTCTTCCTGACATTAGAATAAGATTATCATACCATGATTCATTATATGGCTTTATTCTGACATATTTTCAGCTGATAGATAAAACAATTCCATCAGAAAGAGCGTCACCCCATGGTCCCTTATAGGGATGGTCTCAGACTCAATCGACATTTAAGTTATTAGTAACAATGATAAAATCAAAAAGAGTTGCCTATCGGAAGGCTCAGAATGTTGTCCATATTTTTTAAAGTGTAATTATATCGACAAGAGTGTGAAAACTATCAAGAAGCATGTGCTCATTGAATCACATTACTTTATTTTCACACACATAGAGGAATTGTTCAATTGATTGGCTTAAAGGTGTCTCCTGGTTACATTGGCTATGAATGGTAAAGTGATAATTCTCTAAAAGTTGTTTACACATTTGGTATTTGGTAAATTCTGCACTGTTTTCTTCGGTTCTCAGTTAGTTACCAGTGGACTTTCGGTTAAACTTGGTCTGTGTCAAGTCAATCGAATTCCACTGTAATTTCAGTCAAGCTTGGTCTGTATCAACTCGCTCGGTTTCCAATGTACGTTCGGTCAAGCTTTGTCTGTATCAACTCGCTCGGTTTCCAATGTACGTTTGGTCAAGCTTGGTCTGTATCGACTCTGACCGTACCTTGAGGCCACGCGCTGCATCCGCTGTGAAATCTACGATTAATGCTCAAACAACATTGCAACGTTTCACTCTCTGTTACAGGCTTTGCAAACATAAATGCCCTCAATAGTTACACAATACTCACAAGGCAACTCCTAGTCAACACAATACTCACAATGATAACACATTGTTAACACGATACTCATAAAGTTAGCACATAGATAACACAATACTCACAAAATTAGCACGTAGTTAGCACAATACTCACAAAATTAGCACATGGTTAACACAATACTCACAAAAGTTAGCACATAGTTAACACAATACACACAAACACTAACTTTATGAGTGATTTGATAAACTTTATTCAACCAAGATTATTTAATCCTATAGTACAAACTTCCCAGTACAGGACTAGTCACACAGTTCATCTATAAAGTTATTTTCATTCAACAGTGAATCTGGTGACTCAGACGTAGTTTTACATTGTTTCTATTGACGTGGTTTGATGATTACATCCAGTTTATGGGATATTGATATGAAGAAGATAACACTGTTATAAATTTTCAAGAATATTACTGAGCATGTCCAGATTATGAGTAACTTTCTTCACTAGTTGATGTTTCATTTATTCGAATGAAATGACGGATCAAGCGTCAAAACATTATTGCATATACATGTATTTTAAGAAAAGCTGCGAAACTGCAGATGCATATTGCAATGAAAAGCAAACCAGGAATGAAATGTTAAACGCTTACGGTGTGTTTTTGAAAATGTATTTTGTGGCGCAATGTGATTTTTTGTTATCTTGATTGTACAACTCAGATATCTAGTCTTGTCTCGATTAGCATGTATATACGCGCATCATTGTGGCCTAGTGGTTAGAGCGTCCGCCTCGGATGCTGGAGGTCGCAAGTTCGAACCCCTTCCGAGTCACACCAAAGACTTATAAACATGGTAGGCTACTAACAGCTGCCTCACTAGGCGCTCATCATTAATAAGTTAGTGTAAGGACTGGTCGGCCTGCTGTCAGGATAATGCGATTGGGTGGAACATCATGGTACACATCTGTGGCATGATGTCTCAGTGCGATATCATTATAAACTGCCCCACAGCAGACATCGTAGAGATATGACTGACAAATTGTTAAAGTTAAGTTAAAAATCTACATAACACACACACACACACACACACACACACACACACACTTCGATCTGTCTACGATTTTGTCTGTATTACTTTCTTTGTACATACAGTATGGATTAATAAGTAAATGTGTGGATAATGATTGTGTTATCTGATGTTTGGTATATTTATTGATGCACTGATTTCAATAAAATATATATATTATAAAAATCGAATTTATGTCAATTTGTACTTAAGCATTATTTATTTCTCTTTGTTACCTGTCTTGTATATTTTAGCTTGTCTTCTTTTATTTACAAAGCACAGCCTGTAAGATACTTGTTTTTAAAAGAAAACATAATTCATATGAAAGTCACCATGAAACTGCAGCAATTAATTTGTATATTGGATGTAAATTCTTGTTTATGTCGTAAAGTATAAAAATACGTAATTAATACATTCGTTGTGTCTTCCTCGACTATTCTTTTTATAAAAATATTACGTTAATCTTGAAGATAGGAAACTGTTAAGGGTTCGAAACTGGAACACCCAAATGCAAAAGGGTCTTCTGCTACCGACGTTTTCTAAGATCAAGCCTCCCACCCACCATGTACGCGTGACATACATACTGCAAATGTATGTACTGTACCTAAGCCGCTAGGAGTATTTTTATTATTCATTTCATCACGTCGATAACCTGGGTACTCATTTTGTATTCTTCTATATTTCGTTCCTTAATGTCTATATATCACTAAAGTGAGTTTCAGACTGTTTCTATGCACAAATACGTGATCATAAGTAATAAACAACATACTTTAAAAGCTATATTCAATGACTATTAATGTTTTCATCGCAGACGAATAAAATGATGAAAATCATGGTGAAATGAGCAGAATTAATATATAAACCATACGAAACAGGACTTCATTCCAAAATAATTTAAACTTCAACGCGACTATAGTATGGGACAAAAAATCACGTGTCCTGACAAGACTGACGATATATGTCTCTCTACCAAAATGTATGTATGTATGTATGTATGTATGTATGTATGTATGATCTTTATTAACATTTTATGTTCAGGTCATACAATTTACATATTAGCCTTTTTTATAACTTGTTCTGCTTTGTGGAATGACTGATAATTGTGCTGTAAGTCATGTTGTGTATTTCAAACTCATTTAAAGCAGGTTTTGTTTTTTCTCTCTTCACTTCACCGCACAGTGCAGATGGCTTTAAAAATGGGTGGATGCATCACTGCTTTCAGAATAACAAACACGTTTACGCTCAAATCAGTGGCAAGCTGTGACGAACTACTTGTTTTGTTTCTTTTAAAAAGAATCCCACCTTTAACTTCGATATTTCTCTCTCCTAGTCCACTCACCAAACTAATGACACACACACACACACACACACACACACACACACACACACACACACGTCAGATAATTGCATAAATGTGGAGCAAAGGCCCGAACGTGCTCCCCAATTGGAGTTTGAAAGACCTGATCCGAAATCAAAACTTCAGTCTTCGTGGATATCGTAAACGGAAATTAACATTGCAAAATCCTAGCATGCAAGTCATATGAGGAGTTATATATGTTTAATATTGCATACAGTTATTTTACAAAATCTTGGGTTATCAAGAATTCTAGTTTAGATAATTGTTTCAATTTCATTACTTAGCATGAATTGATGCAATACAGTCCAGTGTGGGCGTAATTGCCTATACTGTCCAGTGTGGCAGTAATTGCCTATATTGTCCAGTGTGGGAGTAATTGCCTATACTGTTCAGCGTGGGAGTAATTGCCTATATATGAAGATGGTGGGATTGCGACGTTTCTCTGGTAACCAAGAAAGATCCAGCTGTTAAGATCTATTTTCCTTTTTCATGCAATGGGGTGGACAAAATTAAATATGAAATATCCCTTTCGCGATAGACTTTACTCGCTATAATTGTTTTATGTCACTGTTCTATTTTTATTTATTGTTTATTATTTACTTGCGTATTTATAAATGGTTCATAGCATCCCGGATACTTTTAATCTTCAACTGAACGGACATTAATCGAAATTAAAATGAAAGAAGAAAAATTACTTTAATTGGAAATGTTTTAATATGACATATTAATAACTCGTATCTTAGTAATATACAAGGTAACAACAACGAATAACTCAAATGACATATACATGTGGTGACTTGAATGGTTTCATAAAAGATACGATACTTTCAGTATTTGGGTAGCACAGTCCTTAATGTTCTACGCTGCATTCATCAACATAAAACTGACGCCAGGCTGGCTCTGTTTGATTCTAAAAGATTTACCAGGTTTATCCTAAAAAAGTTCGCCTTTTATGCACGCATTCGAGTTGTCACTTCTAACATCAGCTCCAGAAACTTAGCAAAAATAACAACGAGTTTAAAGTTAAGAGCTCGAATACTCGTCCATCGTCCTTGTATTAATAGGTCTCTGTGATCTGCTATATCTGCTGATATAATAGTGAGAACACTTGAGTCGTTATTACATTGAAAACTATAGAAGTGGAAGTACAATGGCAGCTGTACTATGATCTAGTTTATTTCTTGCAATCAAAGTTTAATACGTTCCAAAACACAGCATTTATCCGAGACCGAATTTTAACATTTGGTCCGGTTATAGTCAAATATTACCACCAAGCAAAAGCAATTCAAGTTTCTTCGAGCAAACAAAGACAATAATCAATGTACCATGTGATGCAAAGTCTGAACAGTAAAGATTATAGGCTGTCATTAGAATGACAAGTTTGAATACAAGTACTTTTTGATCGGTAGTACACAATGAAATGACACTACGCAAAATATGAAAGAATGTGGTACCGGTGTTATCAAACGCCCTAAACTAAGCGTGATACAGCCGGATCCTTTCCTACAGTAAGCTTTCTTAACAGTAAGTAGGTTGAAAGTATGATACGAGTGTCCTTAAAAAGCCGCAGCTTCTGTGGACTTCGTCCCCTAGGGTCCCAGCGCGGATTCCTTTATATATACCTCTCGCCTGCGTATTGACGCTCTCCGCTCCTAAACGGTATTCAGATAGTTGCCCCTGTAAACGCGAGAGCGGTACTGAAATGCAATCACTTCTTTGTATACTTTTTTGCTTTGTTGCACAGAGCAATCTAAAGTCTTTCACGCCAGATACAGTCTCAAATTTGGAAAGCCATTTTTTCTCGTGATTCTCATTTAAGCAATGGTGATACGCATACTTCTTCATTGTTACTGTAATGTGTCGAATTTTGAATAAGTATGGAACCTTAAAATTGAATACATTGTGCATTAAAATTTTATTACAGTCAAGCCAGCAACGTCTTGTGAAGGGTCACTTTGACCTTTCCTTCATGTCAGTTGTTAAACTTGAAAGGCCAGCATCTACGGCTCATTTAGAATTGACCCGGGTAACGCTGTCCTGGGAAAGTTAATATTAAAGTTACCTACCATAACCGCTTGATGTGAATCCCATGTCAAATAGTCATTTTCAAAGGGAAGTTGATATGCATCGTATTTCTCAGATCCTAGACTGTCAAAATCCGACGAAAGGAATAATTATCTTGGGGAAAAATTAGGAACCGCTGATTACGATTGGTCCCTTTAAATTAAGGCGTACACCTTAGAAGTAAAGTTGAATTTAAAAGTAGCGACCTTTGTCGAATTCTTTAGTCCGAGAGTTTTCCTGCCAGCGACAAGACTCGTCTGGCTCCGGGGAAAAACTAAAGAATAGTGCATTCCTTGTTAAACAAATAAAGGGGACCAGGTAGCTGTCTTGTAAGAAAAGACAGGCTTTAGTGCTAGGATGCACAATTCCTGAAAAGAACAGCATTAAGGTACGCAATTTTAATTTTCATGTAATTTTCTATTTTATTTGTCTTGTTTATGCAAATGTGTTTAATATGACTAGGATTCATACTATGTATCGTTTATTCGATTTCATGGAAATCTTTTGATATGCTAGAGTTGTTATGCAATTTATTTCTTTAATTTTACAGTTACTTGTTCATTGATAGAATTGACTGATTGCATGCGATCCAAATTTTCAGATGTGTAGAATTTCATAGGGTTATATGAATTAATTTCCTTTGTCTGTTAGGACGATACTGATTATTGTGAGTTAAAGATAATTGCATATTTATATCTGATTTTGTAATGCTTAAAGAATCTTGTAGGTTAGGGATTGCTGTGAGCTAAAGTAAGTGAATCTTATGCAATTGTAATCGAGAATGTATCTTGCTGAGTGGAACTGACTAGGTTAGATTTCTAAGAAGTCATGTGGTAATGTATGCAGAGAGATACGGTAATGCTGTTTATATGCACCGCTCACATGTTAATTCGTGGTCAGCCGCTGTGTAGCGAGAGTGATGATCTATCGAAATAGGTCAGACTTGGATGTATATTACAAGGGTAGTTTGTAACTTGAGATAACGATTGTACCTTACTCAGAATACAGTCTATATCTGTAAGGACCATTAATCGTTAAGGTCACCTTATGTCAGAATTTATGCAACACTTGGATAGCTAGTTTATTTTTTCTGAGTAACGAAAGTGAGCGAATTTTATATACGTATAGAAGATGTTACATATGGAGATTCAGTGGTAATCTTGTCATTCAAGGAAACAGCTCCCAGGAACAGACGGGGACAGTCCGAAGACGGAAGTCCGGAAAAGTGATGAAGCGTTCAGAATAGAAAGATCAAGGAAGATCAACGTACACACGTGAAGGTGGGAAGACGTGTGATACCGGAGACAAAGACAGGAAGCGACGCTAGATGATGCAAATCAGGCGCGGACATTGTGCTTTTTCACCACGAAAGTGAGCGAATTTTATGTACGTATAGAAACCGATACATACTGAGATTTAGTGGTAATCTTGTCATTCAAGGAAACTGCTCTCTGGAAGAGACGGGGACAGTCCGAAAGGCGGAAGTCCGGAAAAGTGATGAAGCGTTCAGAATTGGAAGATCAAGGAAGATCAACGTATACACGTGGAGGTGGGAGACGTGTGATACACGGAGACAAAGAAGGAAGCAACGCTAGGTTATACAAATCAGACGTGGACATTGTGCTCTTTTCACCACTCGTTATCATGATGAAATAAATCCAAAATAAAACACTGCTATTTAATTCTGTTCACGTAAATTTGTTTGAATTACAGTTGCCACTTTTAGTTTATGTTATTAATTAAAATTGTTATTTCTTGTATAAGGGGTCTCGTACTGTATTATTTCTTTTCAGTAGTCTTGGTCAGTTCTCTGTTGATGTTCTATCTATCCACTCACACCGGGCAATAAAATCGAGGAATTCATCCTCTAGATAACGACAGCCAAATCTAATTAACCACCCCTCTTTCTAAGACGGGCACGTTATAATTATATTGATTTGATAATATTGTAGTTATGACAACTGACTTTGCTCTGTGGTTTCAGCTTGATTTTACCTGCGAGAGTGGTAAAATTCAATTGCTCAGCAATAGAAATGCAATAAATATGACATACAAACAAGCTTAAATATTTTACAGTCGTACTTTGCTGAAGATATATCGCTTTAATCAAAACGTAGGAAACAAAAATGATTTTGTTTTGTCTTTTAGAAACAGTTATGTGACAACCAAATCATCTACAAAATGTGACTGTTGAAAACAATACGAAAATTTAAGTAATCGAAGAGCTCTTCCTTGTATGTAATGCATTTCTGTTGTTGCATAAAATCAAAGCAATGTGGAAAACAGGGTAGAAGCAGCTAGTTTCTGGTATTACGGTAATTACAGCAAATAAAACTTTGGGGTTTTATTAGTTTAGTTAAAACATTATTGTATTGCCATATGTATTATCAAGTTAGGGTTGAGTATCATCCGTGTTAGGTAGCCTGTCTCTACATAAAATCACAAATCACATGAGAGAGAGAGAGAGAGGGACGGAGAGAGAATACGCGTCAATGCACGAATACGCATAATGGAGATAACACTTTTAAAAAACAAAATAGGTTTTGAAAGTACACAGTTTTGATCATTGAGATAATTGAGATGAAACATGAAGAAGCAGGTAAATTGTTGGCGATTACGATTTAGAAATATGATCATCCGTGATCATTCCATGTATATTTAATTTGTGTTCTGATTTACCTTTGCCCATAATTACATAGCTAATTCCTGCTTATGAGTTTAGATTTTAGATCAAGATCATTATTATTTGGAGATAAACATGTTATGTGGCCTTTGGACATTGGTGGTTTCTAGAAGGGATTGAGTTTATGAATTGGTTTATGACATTTGGATAATACCATTGTGATACATCAAGACTATTACCACATAGACCTTATTCCAAGTTATTGGTACATCAGTGCAATCACAATTGGAATTCATTTAGAATTCTCTATACGTTTGGACTTGTAACAGAACGTTTTGGACTATTTGGGATATAGTTCACAATACTATAAGTTTATTTTTCACTTTCACTTAATAGCCCAGGGAAATTAAATATTTGTTGAATTTTAAAACACGTGTTGCTTTTCGCTGCTCTTTTTTAAGGTACTTAGTTTAACATTTTAGAGTCGTAACAGAAAATTGAGGGTTCGTCTGGGATATTAATTTCTTTAAAATATTTCCGAAGACGACAAATTGTTTTCTGAAATTTAAATTTACTTTCGGAATTTTTGGTCCATGGTATTCTAATTTAACGTATTTGAAAAATCTTTTGTGAAACCAATAAGTTTTCGAAATGTTATGTAACTGAAGAACGTTATTTTCTATCCTACCCAGGAATGGATAAAGTCCTTGAAAAATGAAGAATTGCTTCAGCTTGCCAGACTATGGTCCTTCTGAAGCTATAGCTTCTTAAAAAGGCAAGAAATAAAAAATATATTTTGGATACAAGTGATTTCGATTTGATTATTAAGTCTGTATTTGGCTCTGAAACTAAACTTCAATAAAGGAAATTAAAAAAGAGAAATACTATTACAGAAAAGAGAGAGAGAAAGAAATACAAATACAAACAGAACAAGAAGAGAGAAATTCAATTACAGAAAGAAGAAATGGGAGAGAGAGAGAGAGAGAGAGAGAGAGAGAGAGAGAGAGAGAGAGAGAGAGAGAGAGAGAGAGAGAGAGATGCAAATGTAAAGAGAAAAAGAAACGTGGAAAACAAGGAGGCAAAAAGTAAGGGGAAAAGAATAAAGAGAAATGCGATAGCGGAAAGGGAAATGCCGTTAAACCTCAAAGAATAAGATCTGTTAAGCGGAAAGCCCCCCCCCCCCCATTACACACAGTATCAGGTTTTGATGATACCATAAGTATTAAGATAGTAAACCCTATTAGAGAAAAAGAAGTAGATCAACATTTTTGTCATTTTTAGCAGATTACTTAAGATATGAAATACCCAAGGATGCATTAGATTTTATTATTACCATGTGCAAGTAATGGCAAAGCTAGCGAAGTCTACACTTCACTGTCGGTACAACAAAGTGCTGATTATGATGTGGTTAAGGAATGCATTTTAAAGGGTTGTTCATTAGTACCGGGTGCATATCATCAAAGACTTAGCAACTGTAGAAATAAAACTGGACAGATCCATGTCGAATTTGCAATGGAAAAAAACAACTATTTGATAGGTGGCGCTCAGCCAAGCAGGTTGATCAAGATTACGATAAACTCAGACAACTCATATTAGTTAAAGATTTCAAGAATTCCATTCATAGTAGTAAAATCAAAATTTGGATTTGTGACAAAATTTAAAACGATTAAAACACGAAACTATGCAGCACTAGATCTATAGTTTCGCTTTTCATTTTCTCCAATAAATTTATTTGATTAGAAATTCTGAAATCATTTGTTAATTGGCCAAGGGTAGAAAGATTATAAATAGGACTCCGTCAGATTTCAGATGGACAACACGTACGTCATCATTCGTCTATTTCTCTTGAAACGTGAAATCAAAATTCGGAATTGTGACAAAATTTCAGTCATTACTGTTTGGAGATTTAACAACAATGACATATTTTAATCAGGTAAATTCATTTCTAAAATTGTTATTTTCATAATTATATACATTGTATTTGCTTGAAACTAGTGAAGAACGGATATATATCATCATATTTCATCGAATGGGTAAAAAACTTAGTATTTCCACTAGTGGCGAAGCTAAATACTCGTACAAAAAGATGTTGTGGCCGGAAACCGTTGTTATATATTTCTCAGTGCCACCGGGGAGAATAAAAGCATCGACATTACAATGACTATTCCATCGAAATACTATCAAACATGACTATTCCATCGAAATACTATCAAATTCCGCTCGGAATAGGTTTCCAATACGTGGCCAAATGCCCACCGAACAGAATTTTTCTGCGCGTAGGTGTTGTAATTACTGCATGAGCTTATTTCCGGTGAGTATGGATCGATGAAGGACTCGCCATATTAATTCAGTTCCCATAATAACCTGTGCAAACACCATGATATTAAAAATTCAATTACTTTAAACTTCTGCTTGCTCAAGATAGAGCTATATTTATCAGTACAGATGCATCCTTTGTGACTGCTTCTGTGCAGAGAAAACCATCAGTCACGGCATTTTCTGGATATATGTATGTTTGAAACATGCTTTCAATTCCGCACCAAAGAGTCAGGTGCTAAAAATGGTTCCAAACTCAAGTCTGTTAAAGGACTGAAATTTCATCAATAATGTATCTTATTTTCAGTTACAGCTAGCATAAGCTCTCAAAAAAGTCTTTTTAATAAACTCTAACTTTCATTATCAATCAATCCTGGCAAGCAAAACCCATATAAACTCTATTTTATTTTCACGCCCATTTCCAGTGTGGTTCTCTTTTTTTAATATCATTAACACCTTGAGCCGATATCAACTCTTGATGTACTTGACAGACCTAGGAATATTTCAACGCATAAGTAAACAACGCGCATAGTTCTACTTGTCAAATATTACATTAGTGAATATCAAATCATATTAAAAGTTCATGTACACCAATATAGCTGTGGTGCATTTGAGGAAGCATTTAAGTTTTTGAGTTTCATTTAAAAAATCAGAAAAAAAATATTAAAATAAAACTGTCCAATCAAGAATCACCTTCTTTGCTATCACCATTTATCTCTCTTCAATTTAAGATTTAAATATATTATCAGCCTTGTCATGCTATGCGATAAATGAGCGATGTGACCATCTATATGTGCATGTATTACTAAAGAAAAGGAGATTTAAATTGCAAACATGACCTGAAATTTCCAAAGAACACATATAATTTTAAATTAATGTATGGTAGGCATAAGACAATTAAAATACAAAAGTTCAATGAATGAAACAGGTGGGACACAAAAATTATGAGGGGTTACCACAATTAAGTATGGTGCTAGAGGCTTAAGTTAGTCTTCATAAAGCATAATGTTTCAAAACACAGTTAGGAAATATACCATTGCTGACCATAATTACCCTACCAATAATAAATTGTATAACTTCATACATCTGATTGCACAGATATTAATCAATATGCAATAAACTCCTCCAAGCCAAATCTACAGATTCTATACACGGCAACACCCACCCACCCCTTAAAGATAACAGTTGCCATATCTTAGTGTGTTCAATATCCCACTGAAAGTCACTCTGAGGTATACAGTACGTATTAGGTTTGCTTTTAATCCAACCCCAACCCCCACAGTTTTTCATTTATAGTAAAATAAGTTGTAGATAAAAATGTGAATACTGAAAGTATGTTCTTCTCTATAAACAGCCTCTCTGTTTAATCTTTTTTGTGGGAATAGGTGTTAGGGCTTTGTTCACTTTATAAATAGGTATTGAGGTGTACATGCGATGTGCATACTAGACGTGAACACGACCATTCAGCCAGGCTATACCTACTTGATGAGTGAAAATGTCTCTCAGTTCTAAGAAGGGCTCGTTCAATTGAGCTGTTCTAGTTGACGTATAACTTCTCTTTCCACACTTGCACGTAATTAAGGACCAAATGCAAATTAGTATTGAGACAAAGGGCACAAAGGTCACCTCGCTTAGGTGGAATGATTTTCAGCATTGCTTGTGTAAAATTCAAATTTGCGGCTAATACCTCTTTAATGATGATTGTAAAACATTTTCTTTATCTCTTATTATTCACATATCCATTTATTATTTCGTTTTATACGTTATAATCAGAGCTAAATTCAAAAGCTAGCTTTTAAAAGTTTACAAATTAACCACTGGAGATAAAATTGGATACGAAGTATCTAAATCACAAACGCTGTCTAAATAAAAATGAAAATATATATTTAACACTTTTGAATCTCGGTTTCTTACAAGAAAAGCTCTGAAAGTGAAAATATAAAAAAGTTCTAAAATATAAACGTTTTTAATAGAACTTGATTATTTCGAGTATGTTAATTGTTAAAAGTTGGAAATGCAGACATTTGATAATGAAAAATATGAAAATATTGAAGTACAACATTTTGAAGCTTGAGTAAAAATGCAAGGATGAAAAGGCAAGGATTAAAATTCATTCTTTAAGATTTTTGACCACAATTGTAAAAATCTAAAACGCTAACAAACTTTGAAATTTGAATTATTACATGTTGCATGGACTCAGCTCTTCGTATTCGCTAAACCTTTTAAAACACGCCCAAAGTGATGTAGTCTGCACACGTTGCAAATTGTTTTCAGATGGTGAAGACTTAAATCCTTCCTATTAAAATTTTTCTTTAAATCCTGAATACTAAAATATTTCTATAGATCCTGAATACTAAAATATTTCTATAAATCCTGAATACAAAATTATTTATGTAAATCCTGAATACTAAAAATATTTATATAAATCCTGAATATTACAGTATTTATATAAATCCTGAACACTAGAGTATTTATATAAATCCTGAATATTACAGTATTTATATAAATCCTGACTACTAAAATATTACCTGAATCTTGAAAATTGAAGTATTTATATAAATCCTGAATACTAGACA
The DNA here is from genome assembly GCA_016617855.1 of Megalonaias nervosa. Lineage (NCBI taxonomy): Eukaryota > Metazoa > Mollusca > Bivalvia > Unionida > Unionidae > Megalonaias > Megalonaias nervosa. The sequence continues at coordinate 28,242 of JAECUM010012156.1, forward strand.
CATTTGAGCAAGCCAGTGCCACCTTTAACTCTTTCTATTTTTGTCTATGATGAGTTGATTTGAAGGAATGAAAGAAAAATTGCTCTGAAAAAACTACAATAAAATCAGAAATATTCGTGTGAATATATTTGTGCGTTTGGGAGGAATCTAAGAATTTGGCGGTGATAAAATTTGTTTACATCCTCTGTATAATACCACTGATCGTGATGAACATAATAATCTGATGACAGGTGTTAGCCTCCATTCCCAGTCCCCACATCTACCCCTTAGGAAACTAAAAACAAAGAAAAGAAGAAAAACAACTTGACTCCTTTACAAATGTTTCTAATTTTGCCGTGTTCATCTATTCACATAGACGTTATCTTGTTGACAGGTATTTTCCACTTGTCAACCATGGCGGCTGAATGAAGGATTTTATTTCTGCAAAATTTTGCAATCTCTGCTGTTTGAAACATACCCTGAACCCTTTAACGCCTTTTTATCATTTGTATGTGATACAAAGTTTTGCATGGTATGAAACGTGAAATAGTCTATGTGATTCACTGTTCATTGCAAATTACATTTAAACGGGCCCTAGCTTGTTGGAACGGAAAATGTCGGACTTATTTGGTCGAATGAATTTGATGCTTATCACGTGAAGAAAATAACGTATACAATTATTACAATATAATACATCGTCTGTTAATTTGATACACACTGATCAATAAAATACGTTCATTTCGCTTAGTTCTCTTACCTTGAAATATCAATTTAAGTTTTCATGTATTTGTATTACGTTCACCATGGCCATCTGCATGCACTTTAGCTGCGTCCCAGTCACCGATAATGAGCATAGCTACATACATACATACATACATACATACATACATACATACTCATTTCGGGCATGTACCAAATGCCGAGAATGTTTAGGCTCATGCAATATTTTATCCCGTCAAATGCAAATATTTTTATAGCGAGGCTTGAAACAAAATCTTTGTACGAGACCCCCATAACCCTTGAACATTTGCCACTCTGATGCCTTAAAGCTAAGATAAAAATCACTGAAATGACATTGGGTCCTTATGGACAAATCATCAAAAAGACACTGGGTCCTAATAAACAAATCATCCAAAAGACACTGGGTCCTTATGGACAAATCACCCAAAAGATACTGATTGTTTCGGACGAATCATCCGACCACCAGAAGAAGATATTCAGGGAATATTGAAGAAAGTATATATACTCTTGTGCCTTAGAGAAAATTACCCTACGTTGTGGCAAAAATTGCAATTTGCTTCATGACATGAAAACAATGTGACACTCATCGGCGAAATTGTGGACTCGAGGATGAGTCTCATAAAGTACCAACGCCACAGCAACAAGAAATTAAATACAAAACTCTCCAGTTAAATACATCAATCGAAACATTTGTACAATCTGTCACAAACTGACTGAAAATTATCCATTTATTTTATTTGTGCGTTAAATAAGATTATAGTTTCAATATAATAAAGGAAAGAAATGTATTATCTGAAGTCGATTGTGGCAAAAATGTATCCGAAGTTGACTGTATAATACAAAACTTATGTGGGCAATATGACGGTGACTAGCTCGTGCTCTTCATTATATCTAGACAAAAATCTGTATAAAGCGACGATATGCAAGGTAAAGCTTACGATTACTATGGCCAGGAGCTAAAACCTGGACATTTAGAGCTGCCTGATTAAGGTGGGACAATTTGTTATTTCTTTAGCGTTTGGAATAATATCGGGAAAATTGTTGTAACTGAATAGTTTGAAATTATCCTTTTGGGAGGTAAAGTTTTGTTTTGTTTATATAGAATAGGAGTTGTTTTTGGATGATTATATTTTATTCAGTACAATTCATTGTAGTCGATTGTTTTCACTACTTTTGTAGTTATTACATATAGGTCATTGTGTATTCCCTATAGGCTATTATGTTAATCAAATATGTTGTTTGTAATATTCAAGTCTTCAATGCTAATACCATAAATATACTATATTGTTACAGTATAACCTCTATGTCATCTGAAATGTATCTCAATGTATCTCAAGTATACGTCCTAAAAGTCATGTGCTTTTTCAAAAATGTAATTGTCCTAGACAATAGAAATGCCGTAGTTAATTTGAAGTTAAAGAACTAAATCGTTGACACGATGTGAAGGTCGAACATTCACACACAGCCACACCCGCTCAAAACTACGACGCAAAAGTTTGGCACAGTATAATAATAGAAAGCCGCAGTTACAATCAAAATGAAGTACCTAAACATAAACTATATCCTACTGGAGCCCTTCTGTAACGAGGAGTGGCGGTCGATATATAAATAATCAGATGAGCATAATTTGTTACCTTCGGAACTTGGCCGGCAAGAGGAATGAATGGGTATCGATTTACTGTTTGCGCTTCCAATTTCAAAACAGCTTATCCTAGCGATTGTCAGAAGGTAGAATGGAACTAGTACCAGATACAGGGAGCCGATTATCTAGCATTTCGTAATTAGTTTTGTTAAAAGGGTTTTGTTATACCTTATGGAGGAGCCGCTATATTTAACCAACCGATTGAATTTTATTATAGAATGATACAGACACTACTACTACTACTACGTTTATTATTATTATTATTATTATTATTATTATTATTATTATATTTTGCTAATATTGTTATTATTAGCAGTAGTATCAGTAAATATACTAGTGTTCATTGCATTCAAAGGTTAAAGCATATAAACGTTTAAATTATCTTTATTAACTGAACACAATACAATCTTTTGCGCAATTTTGTTTTTAGAAGCGTCAGGTAAAAATTGAATGGGCATGGGTTGGATGTTTATCAGGGTTCAGAGGTTTGTCAGCTAAACGAAAATCACAGCCAGAAGGTTATAACTGTATATGTGTGGAATATCTATAAACGTGTTATGCTTATATCTTATTTAAAGCTTGAGATTTTACTGTTGGACATTTACGAGTAAAAGTCTAACATTGTTTAAAAAAAGAGGTCGAATTATTATAGTATTGTGACGAACATATGAATTCGAACACATTATTGTCTGCTTTTGAGTTGAAAGATTGCAGCAAAATGCATGATAAAGGTTCGCTTTTGCAACATAGGGATAAAATTTACACAGTACGAAACCCTTTGATTCATTTATAATTTCTGACCTAACTGTCACCAGGAGGTATCTGATACCATCATCTTGTTACCATTTCAAACCCAGTGTAAACAATGAGTCTGCTCATCATTTTCTGATTCCTTGACAAGTCCATTTTCAATGAAGGGGTGAAAGATCTTGTGCTACACATATATAGAAGGAAAATCTGCGCTCATTGTATCCAATAATTGCAATGTCCTGCTGTAATGTTTCGAAATAATTGAAGAAAAATATAAAACGGCAATTGGTTTAAATCTTGTGTGTATGGATTCAAAGGAACGTAAATCCCAAAGTTACCTAAATTTACGAATTGTTTTGCGCTTATCGAAAAGATGGAAGTATATCTCTCCAATTTTCTGAAAATATAAACTCGCCACACAAATATGGACGCCGTGTTAATACAGAAGCTGCCGTTTGGTCTTAAATGCAAGCATGACATCATTAAGCATCGCCTTAATCAGGTTATATATTATAAACTGATGAAATGACTACGTTTTGTGTGTTTTGTAATTGAGGCTTTTCATTTTTAAAATCGGTAGGTAGGGGATATATATTGCCGAGAGAGTAGGCAAAAAGATGGCAACTGAAACTTCTCTTAGTTGCGTGAGTTTAATTTGTCTTTCGCATTTCTTCAAATATCATTTATGAAACCTAGGGTCTGTGCTATTTGTCTTCACGTTTCCCGTTACAGCTTTATTGGATGCTAGTAATTCATTTGTTTGATGATGGAGAATTGTTTTGGGAAATTTATCTGAACCAAATAATGGTTCAGTTAGTAGGAAAAGGCATTATTATGTATAGAAATCTTCATTTGACATCAACGGATGTCTTGAGGTTCTTTGTTTTTGTTCTGTTATGATATTCTGTTAGGCTCATGGCGTATCACAATAACGTTATGATATTCTGTTAAGTTCATGGCGTATCACAATAACGTTACGATATTCTGTTAGGTTCATGGCGTATCACAATAACGTTACGATATTCTGTTAGGCTCATGGCGTATCACAATAACGTTATGATATTCTGTTAGGCTCATGGCGTATCACAATAACGTTATGATATTCTGTTAGGCTCATGGCGTATCACAATAACGTTGATAAATGACGAAACTCTTGATTTTGAGGCAAAAATATAGGACTTTTTACATTATCAATTATAGTGATTGTATTTATGTGTACTGAACAGGTTTTATCTTCATACTGAAAACTATTTCTTCCATCTCATTTAGATAAACAAGAAAAATATAAATGTGTTGCAAAGGCACTACCGTACTTGGCACGCTGGTACTTGTACTGCAAATATTATGCTTCCTATTGGACATTGTGGCGTGTTTTTACAGCACGTGGTACTTGGTTCAAAGGAAAGAGTTCATCTCTATCGACTCTGAAATCAGTGTCTCATATTATGGTAACGCCTGGAATGAGTGCACAGAGAGTGTCTTATTCAAAAGATGTGAGGACAGCCACACAGGTAGATTACATGTATCTATTATTCATCTATCTTAAAGTCTACATACTTTTTTCCCCTTCCGTCTTCATATGTCTCTGTATGTCGGCAACAGACCGATTTGATTACAACAAAAGCCCCCTGTCTGATATGGAAAGTGTTGAATTCCAAAAGGTAAGGGTAGTTGGATTTGGCCAGGGTTTAAATCTAAGGTTTGGTCAAAATTACAGTTACTATTTTGTACTGTACTGGATATGTTGGTAGACTTTACCCTGATAAAAATGTATAAACACCTGAACATATTCTCCTTTCCAATATTTTGTTTCCAAATATTTTTCATACACTAAACATGCTTTTATTAGTATTAACTGGAAATATGTCTTAATATATCATCAACTATTAACTGTATTCTTTTTTTAAACTGCAATAAAAGGTCATTTATAAAGTGAAGGCTTTAAATTTGTCAATAAAATTTGATGTTTTAGTTAACAATGTACTGTTTAAAATTTACGAAAGAAAGTTAACAACATAAGACTGTGAATACTGAATGCACAAAACGTAATGTCAAAACACGATTTGCATTATGTGGGAAAAGAATGTGCATGATATTAACACACAAACTTGGATTATACTAATAGGCAATAAAAGTGTGTAGAATATTGGATAAAATTGCCACTATTCTCATCACTACACTGGACACACCTTGTAACAAATGCCCTTTTCTCATCATTACACTGGACATACCATGTAACAAATTGCCATTATTCTTATCACTAAACTGGAAGCACCTTGTAACAAATTGCCATTATTCTCATTCCTACACTGGGCACATCTTGTAACAAACTGCCCTTTTCTCATCACTACGCTGGGCACACATAGTAACAAACTGCCATTTTCTCATCACTACACGGGACACACCTTGTAACAAATTGCCTTTATTCTTATCTCTACACTGTACACATCTTGTTCCAAACTGTCATTTTCTCATCACTACACTGGACACACCTTGTAACAAATTGTCATTTTCTCATCACTACACTTGACACATCTTGTTCCAAATTGTCATTTTCTCATCACTACAATGGACACACCTCATAACAAATTGCCATTTTCTCATCACCACACTGGACACACCTTGCAACAAATTGCTATTATTCTTATAACTAAACTGGACACACATTGTAACAATTGCCGTTAATCTTATCACTACACCAGACACACCTTGTAACAAATTCTCATTATTCTTATCACTACACTGGACACACCTTATAACAAATTGCCATTATTGTCTTTACACAGGACACACCTTGTAACAAATTGTCATTATTTTTATCACTACATTGGACACACCTTGCAACAAATTGCCATTTTCTCATCACTACACTGGACACACCTTGTAGCAAATTGCCATTATTCTTATCACTACAGTGGTAGCATCTTGTTAAGATTTGTAATAATTCTCATGACTACACTGGTTATACTTTCTAACTACCGTTGATTTTTGCCAGTGTTGCTAATCATTTTCTTCTGATGTGATCAGTTTCAAGATTATGAATATGAGCTCAAGCCTTCAAAATTATGGGATTTTAGTCAGTTTTCATTTTGAAACACATTCGATAATCAAGTCGACATGATACAAATATAAAAACTGAGTAGTTACAGAATTTGAACTTGTATGTTAATCAGACGATTCCAAAAATTAGCCCCATATTCATCTACACAGTCAGACATATATTTGCCCTACCTTCACCTCCACTGTCAGACATAAATTTCCCCTACCATCACCTCCACAATCAGAAATAAATTAGCTGTACATTCACCTCCACAGTCAGAAAAATTAGCTCTACCTTCACCTCCAAAGTAAGGCATTATTTTAGTCCTAAATTCACCTCCACAGTCACACATAAATTAACCCTACCTTCACCTCCACAGTCAGACATAATTTATTCGCATGACGAATTATTTTGCTGTTTTGGTTTCTTGAAGATAAATACAGTACGTTTTCAGAATCAGCATGAGGATCAGACAACTTCATTGGGATGGTGGGTGTCCTCAAAGAGTTGCATTTGCCCCCACTGCTAATAAAATATAATCAGATTGTGGGTACTGAGATGAAAAACGTTCTTCTTAGACATGATGAATAATCGCTGTAAAATTTTGAAAAATTAATTAGTTTTGTTACATTGACAGGAAAAATCTTTTCTCTAGAATGAAAACAAAATAGTAAAAACATTTTGACATTTGATTAAAATGTCATTCCCAAAAGTATGCCAACGCAAAGATTCATGCATACTGGAAGACGAGTTATGACCCGTAATATTAGGTTGTTGATGACATCAATAAGTTGCAAGTGAAATGTTTGTATTTCTTTTCTTTGTTTTAGATTGGCTGATAGCTGTCAGGGCATTTTCTGTCTCTTGTTTCCTGGTTTTCCTTGCTGCGGTCGTGGTGGTCATTGTCCAGATGTGCTTAAAGTCCAAGACGAAAGTAGTATACATTGTAGCCGTCTGTCTCACGTTCGCAGGAGGTAAGATTATTGTCAAAAACATTTACAACTTGCTGCAATACGTTGCTCTCTACAAATTTATATTTTAGTTTCCAAATATCCACAGTAACACCAATGCGTACACTCAAGTCATATTCACGTTTTTCTTGTTTTCAGAGAATATTTTAAATTTTCAATAAATTAAAATGATATTAATTATTATTAATAATTTATTTCCCCAGAATACAATGTGAAAATTAAAAAAAAGAACTTTTAGTACTGTGTATTAAATCCCAGATAATTCTATGTGGGCGATCTCTTCAATTTTGTTCTCCTTATTTTACTTTACTTCTTCTGTTTAAATTATTGGCTGATGAAGGCGTGGTTTATTGTAGTATATACGCAGATAAATCACTTTTACTGGGCTTTGCTACCCATAAGGACACACAGCTATAAATGCCAGAAGAATCGCATTTTCTGGAATAATCTACTAATTTTCATCATAACTGAAAACAACGATTCAGGTTTATCAAAGGGTATTCTTAGGTTATCCCTTTTCTATCCTTCTTCTATTTGTTTTCCTTTCGATAGGTAGATCTATAAATAAATATCAACATACATACATACGTACATATATAACACGACTGCTCCAGTGGCCTAATGGTTAGAGAGTCCGCCTTAGATGCGGGAAGTTGCGGGTCCCAGCCGAGTCATTCCATATACTTATAAAAAAAGGTATTAACAGCTGCCTCGCTAGGCGCTCAGCATTAAGAGGTTAGTGATAGGACTGGTCGGCCTGGTATCAGGATAATTTGACTGGGTGGGACATGATGCTATATGTTTGCGACGTGATGCACTAGTGCTAGACATATCTACAAACTGTCACACTGCAGACATCGTTGCGATGTGACTGAACAATTTTTAAAGCTACGTTACAAATCCAAATCACACACACACACACACACACACACACACACACACACACACAAACACACACACATACATAACACGCATACGTGCAGAGGGCATATTCTGTTAGCGTGCCAGTAGAGAGCAGCCCTTTCTTCATTTCTGTATCATTTCGATTTGTATTCGTCTAATTATGTGATTGTGTAACGTTGCCCCTCTTAGTAAAGAGAGGTGGTGAATTAGATTTGGCTGTCGTTATCTAAAGGATGACCTCCCTCGATTTTATTGCCTGGTGTGAGTGGATAGATAGAACATCATCAGAGAACTGAGCAAGACTATTAAGAAGAAATAATACAATACGAGCCCCCTTTTGACAAGAAAATAAAAATGTAATCGATAAAAAAAACAACAATAGTGTCAGCTTCAATTCAAACAAATTTACGTTAACAGAATCACAATAACTGTGTTCTATTTTGGATTCGTTCATCATAGTAACGAGTGGTGAAAGAGCACAATGTCCACGCCTGATGTGCATCACCTAGCGTCGCTTTCTGTCTTCGTGTCCGTGTATCACACGTCTTTCCCCCTACGTTTATACGTTGATCTTCCTTTATCTTCCTATTCTGAACGCTTCATCTCTTTCCGGACTTCCGTCTTCGGACTGTCCCCGTCTGTTCCTGGGAGCTGTTCCCTTAATGCTGTTCTCTTTCAGAAATTGTGCGTCTTAGCACTAAAGCCTGTCTTTTCTTACAAGACAGACACCTGGTCCCCTTTACTTTCTTAACGAGGAATGCACTATTCTTTAGTTTTCCCCGGAGCCAAATCTTATCCTCACGCAGGAAATTTTGGACTTAAGAAATTCGACCAAGGTCGTTACTTTTAAATTCACATTACTTTCAAGTTGTACGCCTTAATTTAAACTGACCAATCGTAATCAGCGGTTCCTAATTTTCCCCAAGATAATTATTTCTTTCGTCAGATTTTGACAGTCTTGAATCTGAGAAATACGATGCATATCAACTTCCCTTTGAAAATGAATATATGACATTTGATTCACATCAAGCGGTTATGGTTGGTAACTTAAAGGTTTATTTTCTCAGGACAGCGTTGCGATGCCCTGGTCAATTCTCAATGAGCCGTAGATGCTGGCCTTTCAAGTTTAACACTGACATGAAGGAAAGGTCGAAGTGACCCTTCACAAAGACCTTGCTGGCTTGACTGTAATAAAATTTCAACGCACAATGTATTCAATTTTAAGGTTCCATACCTGTTCAAATTTCGACACATTACAGATTGCATCTATATACTCGGCGACTTTTAAAGTTTATCATTTAATTCTGTTTCTTTTCACCACGAGTTTCCTTGGAGCCTTCTGCAAGATTTTAAAACACCCACTCTTTGAATGTGCATTTACAATTATGCTGTTCTCCTTGTGAAGACTGTGTTTGTTCTCAAAAGTGTGAATTGCACACTGGTTATTCTAATTATGTCATCAGAAGAGTTAATGGTGACATTAAAAGAACAAAATATAGAATAAAATAATATAAGAGAAACGCATAACCTGTGAAAGGGCTGAAAAATATTAGGAAACCACCGTTCACACAGTTGTTCCCGCTACATAATTTGCAGTATTTATCCACTAGACAATAGAGTTGTTTTGCTCGCTCCGCTTCTATAGGTAACCGAGTAACGTGTTTTATGTTTGGTCCATGGTTACAGACTGTGACAATTAATATGAGCGATTTCATCTTCTTATGACCGCTCCTTTATAGCTGGGTACTTCGGTTCACTGTAGATTATAATGTAGATCACATGCAGTGGAAAGATATACATCTTTCTTGACAACAACCTCCATAGCTGAGAATGGATTTAAGTTGACTGCCATGTTGTGCGTGATTCAAATACTGTCTTTATTTTGTTTATACACCAAAGCAGAGAACCGAGTTAAATGCATGTCACGCGGGATATTGATCCGCTTGTAAAATTTTATCTTTAAAATTTAATGTACTTTCTTTCCACTTGTTTTGAGATACAACAATGCTTTACTAAGCATCTACTATGTTATAACCCAAGGAACTCAATCACCGACATTAAATAGTTCACGTTCCAGCAGGAGATCGTTCATTCTGTTACAATAGGCCTGAAGGTAGTATTATTGACAAAGGTCTCTACGCTTCCTAAAATAATGGATGATGACACTTGTTCTGGACACTATATAACAGATATTGATTAAAACTAAGAAAGATTAACCTCAATAAATTTGTATAAAATACACTGTATTGTTTCAAAGCCACTTTTAAAAATAAGATATTTTGTTTCTATACAATGATGTCAAAATCGGTTCAAGAACAAATCGGACTAGGAGTGCCAGAACTGACGGGTTGATCCACAACTGGTCGGAATAGGAGTGGCAGGATTGGTGGGACTGACCAATCGATGCAAATGTTACATTAACAGAAGCTTTGTTTTGCCAAATAAATAAATAAATAAATAAATAAATAAATAAATAAATAAATAATTTTGTCATATACTCTCTAACAGTATGTTAGCAATCAGAAAAACTAAGATCGAAACACATTACAATCAAACCTGTACTGAAGCTCATCTTTATAAAGCAATCACCTGCGTTCAACCGCCACCTTATGAGTTCTCATCCAGCAAATTCTTGTAAATTTAAATTTGAAGCCAACGCAAGTCTTTAAATGCCATCTATATACTTTGACTTCCTAAGGGAGGGTTGTCTGTATTGCTTGACATTTTCAGTTTACTCTTTCATACAAAAATCCTTCTGATTATGATCTAACTTAATATTATTATCAACTCATTTTCAATTCTAGCAATAATGACACATACTAGTATTAACTTTCTTTATTTCCATATTTATTTTTATTTTCTTTATTTTCATAACTCGTATTCCTTTACGAATAGTAAGAGTTACGTTTCTGTTAGTTTAATTCTTTTAATATGACGTCTCAACTCAGTCTGGTTTCCTGCTGTGTATGCTACCCGACCAGTATGAACAGTTTTTCATTTACATGGACCAACTTAATTTGTTTTTCGTCTTGGACATTTTCTGTATGTTTCTTACCAGCTACCATAAACATAAGTAGGTGGTTCTTGTTGTCCATCATACCATCGAACACACACACACACACACACACACACACACACACACACACACACACACATGCTCAGTGTTTGTGTTCAATTATCTATATGCAGGCTGACAAAACCATCAGCTGCATACCTACATTACTTTTTCTGACTAGAGTTATAGCTGAGTCACGGACCTCTTCAGTTGCATTTTGATGATTTGTGTTAATTCTGAATCTTTGATAGTTATTTGATCAGGATATATAGATCCTCAGTCCCATTCGACGCTTCGTCTTTTGAATTTTTTTATTTTTTTTTTTTTATTTTTTTTTAAAATTTAATTATTTTTCATTTCCTTAAAATTTGACTTCCTAGTTTTAGAGCCGAGTTGTTTATGTTATGGAGCGATTGTTCTTGTTGGTCCATTTAATGTTTAATGTGAATTGCTTGTTACTTGCATTATTTTGCATTGTTTGTTCAACTATTATTTGTTGTTTTCGTGGTAGTTTTGTATTGTCCTTTGCAAAATGTTTCTCTTGCTGATCTAAAGCTTTCGTTTTCAGTTCGATTGTTAATTTTTTATATATTCTATTGTTGTTCGTAAGTGGTGAACTATTGTTTTGTAAACCATTGCGGCAGAAACTTCGGTCCAAAATACAATAGTATGTGGTCCATTCCTTGTTACCCCTTTTCCTTTTTGTCAAATACAACAGGAAGAATATGTGATCTAATTAGTCATATTCAGTATTCTGAGACACTGCACATAAAAACAGTATCAAAGAAAAGTGCTTCCGCCTGATGTTCATTACTGGATATTTGTAATATTGAAATGTGTCCCCGAAGTAAAGGTCCAGACTATCATATTCATTGGACAAGCTTAATGTCTCTCTGAAGACATCAGTATCTCTTTACGTTTGATCTGATTGCTTGTTTCTTATGACTAGGGTGTACTTTCATATTAAAAGAACGCAGGTCGTCCAACGATTTAATTTGCATACTAAAATCAATCCTATTACGTTTTGAACTGACTCGTATCATCCAGAGAGAGAGAGAGAGAGAGAGAGAGAGAGAGAGAGAGAGGTGGTGACAATCTACACAGGTCAAACATTTCGTTATATATGTTTTGTAAATGGCGTTTTCAAAATATATTCAACATATGTAACAAACATTCAATACTGTTAAGAAATTCAAAATATAGAATTTTGATTTAAAAAATAAAACCATATTATTCAGATTTTAAAATAAAAATAGTTTATTAGTAGACAGTAAGCTAGGGTTGATTTAGAGTCCTCATCACACACACACACACACACACACACACACACACACACACTATAACCTTTCTTTCGTTTTATTTTTTAGCGATCTGCGCCATAATAGCTATTGCTGTATACGCTGTGGAGGCGAAAGGTGATGCAAGCGAGTTCAGTTTGGGCTTCTATATCACCGCTGTTGTCTTCGGTCTCGGTATTCTGGCAGGAATGTTGGAAACTATAGACCTTGTAAAAGTCAACAGTGGCAAAGTAGGGATATCAAACTAGAAATTCAGATGGTTTTCTTAAGGTTTGTGCACCGAAAAGATAAGTTACATCTTTGACATCTGGAATGTGTATATTCACATGTATGCCATATTAACTTTTATAAAATCATATACTTAATCAATAGGTACTTGATCAATAGCTAAAAATATTTCTGAAGATCACTTAAGATAGAATTGACTCGGTCCTTTATTTTCACCAACGATAAGTTGTAATCATCGTCATCATTATCATCACCATTATCAGCGACATCTGCATCACATTTATAGTATTTGGTCACGTTCGCTCTCAATATTTTAATTTTTTATTATTTTTGTTGGGTAAATGTTGTGGTTATGACCGTTGACTGAGGACTTTGGTTTCCGAGAGCAGAAGCTGCAAACTGTTTAATTTTACCAGAGTTTATTGTGAAGTATAAACGCTGAAAGTGCCAAAATACAGAAAGAAAAGAAATATTATCTTAAACAAGCCTAACAATATTACAAGAGTACTTTGCTGACGATATGTCGATTTAATTCAGACGTTAGATGTTAAAATATTTGTATTTTTCTGTTGGAAACAGGAAGGTCTCAACATAATCACCTTTCGAAATGTGATAGTTGAAAACAATAGGAAGATTTAAATACTCTAACAACTCTTCACTGCTTATAATTCTTCTCTGTTTGTTGCTTTTTGTTGGTAAGTCGATTAATAATTCATGCTACATCTAATACCAGTGATTATAATCTGAGTTTTAAGAATAATAGCCCCAAACAACCTTTACATACTCCAACCGTGGCCGTATAACTGACAAGTATTTTCTTTAATCACTCCCCGGATGATTTGAATTTGAATGCCATGTCTATGACATCTTGTGAAGCTAAAGGTTTCGTTATCAAATTCTACATTCACGAGGGAAACAAACAATTGAGTAGTAAACAGAACACTATGTTTTGCTGTGACTTGCTTTAGAGTTTATGGAACAGTGTTCAAAACATATTGAATTTCATCTGCAGTTCGTACTTACATGTCCAAGAACTTACGTCTGGACATAATTGTGCAAGAATAAACTTATTTTCAGCAGTATCGTTTATGTACAAAGGAAGAGTGGTGGCCCTAAAACTGGTTCTTGTTCAACACCCGGTACAACTTGTTTAAATACCGACTGACATGAGTTTAGTAACACATATCATTTACTCTCATGTAGATTCTAAACCATTCCAAAAGTGGATGTTTAATTCCACAGGTTCTTAGTTTGTACAAAAGACCACGATACCAAACCCTATCAAAAGTCTTGGAGAGAAGATCATGTACATGCTTTAATAATTGTAAAGAGGCGCAAGCACTTGATGAAAAATATCGATGAGCTGAAGGTTAAAAGAATTAGAGGGTAGGAATACCGACTGTAAAGCAGATTGCTTTATTACAGGTAATTATCTGAGTAAAATCCTGTCAACAAGTTACACTACACAGCTAAAGAGCAATATTGGTCAACAAGTGGTAGGGTTACTAGTATCACCAGGGATGAAAATAGGGATGTCGATTGCAGTTTTCAAGATTAATGGGAGACAGTGTTCACTGAGTGATTTATTAAGCGTCAAGCATAGTGGCTTACTCGCTGTGTCTTCGAACATTTCGTTGCTAATTCTGTCGTAAACACTTGCCTTACCAGTTGGAACATTTGCATCACG
>JAECUM010012157.1:0-47709 GCA_016617855.1 Megalonaias nervosa
CCATTTTTAAAAAAATAATGACCAATGTGCGTATGCATCCATCATAACTCATTTCTCAAAAAGTGCAGATAATTGTAGACAAAGACAAAGTTACAGGAGAAGATTTTAATTTAAATTTATTATCATTCTTACCTTTATCTTCAAAAGAACTACGTTATATAGGTCAGATTAAGTTAAATATCAAGATTCTGTTAAAGTATTATTGAAAATTTGTTTTTAAAGTAAAATTGCTTTTATCCTCATGCAAGATCATAGTATGTTGATAGATAACAAATGTTGTTGTTTATGTAGAGTTTAAAGCCATTTTTCAGCACAAGATAGGATATACATGGCGGCCAGTATAACTGGTGGAGGAAGAAATCTGGAAAATCCTGGGAAGAACAACCGACCCAAGAGAAGCTACTGGCAAGCTTTCTCACGTATCCACATTAGCCGAGCCTAATACTCGAACCCACACAGACGGAGGTGAGACGGCAGTGATCTTGAATGGGGAGCACTTTAGACCACTCAGTCACCCGGGGCCCCTACAACAAATGTAAAGGATGCCGATACAACTATGAAATGTACCATAAAAGTATTTTTTTCTTGTAAATATGCGCATATTACAGTAACAAAGAAACACCTGGAAAAAAAAAATCAGTTACAACAGCTCCGCATGGAACTTGAGAATTCATTTCAGTATTCTAAACAGTGTTAGTGATTAGGTGTCCACTGTCTGACACATTGCCATCACATGTTTAACAGCTGACTGTTTTAGGCAGAGGTTGGTTTTCCTCATAGAAATAGTTGCTAAGGACTTTGATAATAATAATAATAATAATAATAATAATAATAATAATAATAATAATAATAATAATAATAATAATCGAGCTTATCTGTGATGGTTTGTACTTTGTCACGGAAGAAATTTTCAAACAGGTCCGGTAGGTCGACTAGAGAGAAGGTAGTTGGAAGTGGTGTACATTTGTTCCTTGACATTAGCTTGTTAGTAATCTCGAATAGCTCTTTGCAGCTGGAACTGATGAGAACTTCACTGATTCAAAACAGGATAATTAGTGAAATGGATTTTTATGGCAAGTATTTTTTGGTCATTGAGAGATTCATTCTCTTGCGAACTAAGAGTTTATGACGTGGGGTGAAAATAGTGCATCATCAAAATGGAGTAGGATGATACTGTAATAGTATCTGCTGTTTTTCAGACCATGATTTTTCATGTATAAAGCACATTAAAATAGCTGCAATATCGACACATATACAGCATAGTGTTAGGAATGATTTAAATTACAGCCTTTGAGAAGACACATATTATAAAATGCCCTTGAGAATTTGGAATTAACTGACAAATGACTCATTAGTTTGGAAATCTATTGAGAACACTGCCTCTGTGTGCAAGGAGGGCATACCTTGTCAAAACAACAACATGATTGCTTCTACCTTGAGATTTCTTATCCATATTTTCTGTAGAATTAAATGAATAGTGCAAAGTTTGTATTACTTATGCAGTATTTAATGTATTATTATGACTAGCTTTATTTGAATCTTAAATGATGTTGATGAATTAAGTAGTTGCCCCATTGAAGGCCCCGTTAAGTAGTCAGTAAAGAATAAAATTTTAGAGGCACTGGCTGCATTACTGTTATAGAAATTAGATATTAATGCTTGCAAGATGGACTACTATAGTATTAACGTTGCTAACTGAGTAACATAGCACTGGTACCCTAGTCATACTATGTAAGATGTCGCCACTGAAATGTATAGTGGGATTAGGGGTGTTCGTTGTCTTACTTCGTGAACAAACAATGCCAGTGGCCTAGTGGTTAGAGCATCTGCCTTGGATGCGGGAAATCGTGGGTTCGAACCCAAGGCGAGTCATACCAAAGACTTTTAAAAATGGTACTAGCAGCTGCCTTGCTTAGCACTCAGCATTAAGAGGTTAGTGCTAGCACTGGTTGGCTTGGTGTCAGGATAATGTGATTGCAGGGCTGGCCTTAGGCTGGTTGGACCTATTTTAAGTTCAATATCATATAAAAGATTTTATGTTCAATATCATATAAAACTTGTTTGAAAATTTATTTTCAAATGCCTTGTTCACAGGGGGACCCGACAAAATCGGGCCGCACGTTTGCTAAGGCCAGTGCTGTGTGACTGGGTGGGACAAGATGCTACATGTATGTAGCATGTTGCTACAGTGCTAGACATTGCTATAAACTGTCTCACTGCAGACATCATAGCAATGTGACTGAAAAGTTTTAAAGCTACATTAAAAATTCAAAGAACACACACACACACACACACACACACACACACACACACACACACATTTCCTAAACAATAAGTGCTGCATACATGTTCCATTGTCTAATTGCTTTGGTTATACTGTAATTAACATGACACCTTTTTCCTCGTGGACGTATATCCAGACAGTTGTTGTTGTTGTTGTTGTTGTTGTTGTAGGGTTTAATGCATTTTTCAGCACAAGATAGGCTATAAATGGTGGCCAGTATCATAGGTAGAGGACGAACCCGGGAAAACCCCAGAAAGACCCACCAACCCACGAGAAGCTACAGGCAAACTTTCTCACATACCCAAATTGGTCGAACCCGAGACTCGAACCCACGCAGACAGAGATGAAATGGCAGTGATCCGGAACGGTGAGCACTTTAGACCACTCGGGGCCCCATTTCCAGACATAATCAAGTAGTTTAGTTTGTTTTTAAAGTGTTTGACCACCAAAAGTTATTTGTCATTTTGTTAATAGAAAATGTACACTTAGTTCAAACATATTGGGCACATCTCTGCTTCCATAACTCGTCAATCTACTAGAATGGTCAACACATTTGGAAAATCAAAACTGCTTGATTTTATCTGTATATATTTATGTAAGGAGAAAGGCAGCAGAGTACATTTTATATGATTAACACAATTAGAATCAAATCTGAGCAGTTTTATCAATATGGCTTGTCTGGTATGACAGATATTCTAGAAAACTTGTCCTTGTTGTTGATTGCTGATAGCTTATGCTATAGATCAGTGATTGTTCAGGCAGTGCATGGACCTTCCACCAGTATATATCAGGGGTGATCCACTACATGGTATGACTCACTGGTACTCTAGTAGCAGCTTCTTATAATGCTTCTAACTTCTGTTGGATAGTAAAAACGTGAATGGGTTGTTGATACAACCAAAGACTGATCATCCTGACTCCTTGGAAGATATCAACATTGTGCTTGATAAATGTTCCTTGAAATAATGAAATGATGTAAGGCACAAAGTTAAGGTATAGAATGTCATTCAGCTTGTTAAAATTCCAGTTATTTTGTTTAAATATGATTACTTTGATTCGGATGGCCTCATTTTGCATATTGCTCATTCATTTTTTTGTTCCCATTGCAATCCAGTATTTCTCATAATTATCAAAAATAGCTGGAAGGATGATGTTGTCATTCTGGTATCCAAAGTCTGTCCGATTATTATGCAGTGTTGTTTTGTGTGTTCATGTGTCTTTTTGCTGATATTTAGCCTAGATATATATATCATAGCTAGACAGAGTGTCATGTACAGGTCTTGTTACTTTGTTTTGCGTTTGTGATAATGAAAACAATTGGCAGGTATCCAGTTCTTACATTTTATTTAATAGAAAATATATTTGAAGATTTATTTTTACAGATGTTATTGAAAACCATCCGGATGATGGTTCAGAGGAAGAAGAAGAAGAAAGAAATGTGTTACAAGTCCATGCTCTTAAGGTAAATAACAGTAAAGAGTGAAAAGCAACAAGCTTTGTAATATTCAACAAATAATATATTTCCCTAGAATACAAAGTGAAAATGTAATTAAAAGGAACTTATGGTATTATGAATTAAATCCCAAATAATCCTAGAATTACAGACCCAAGTCCTAATAATTTAATGCCCTGAATAAATTAAATCCAAGGCTGAGGGTGTTGATGTGTCTTTAGTAGCGTTTCGAGTGTTGACGTTCCAAATCTTTTGTTGAATCACAGTAATATCATTCCAGGTTTGAATTCACTATAAATTCCAGTGAATGTCTCTATCTAAGAATTTGATCAGAGCACTTTTGTATTTCCAGGGTAAATAATCACTTGAATTCAATAATTTGAAGTAAGAGATTCCAGCCCAAAATAAAATACTGACCACAACTTATGATTCAACTTGAAAGTGCTAAATCTTAACGCATGACTGAAAAATCCTCTCAGTTACAAGATTATATATTTCTCTACTTGACCTCAGGTCAATTGTAGCATCTTCTAAAAAAAAATAATACCTAATGGACAATAAACTTCTAGAATGGTAATGATGTTTACAAAATAAACATGTTAGTTTTTATTAGAAAGCAGAACCGGTACTATGTGAATTACACTAAGGGAATTTCAAAACCTAAACCCAGACCCAAATAAACATATTCACTTCTTTTAATAATGATATTGATATTAAGCCCATACACATAGCAAATATTTTAGCTATGTATTATTTGTTTACAAAATAAAATTTAAAAAATGTCAATTCAGGTCAAGCAGAACATGAACTCAATTTTGGACAAGGTCAAGTCCAACATACAATATTACATTACAATAGCATGTAATGAAATACAAAATTTAAAAAAAAATAACTAACAAACAATGCACATTAATTTTACATAACAGCGGAAATTACGTAGGTAATTTATTAAACTTGATGCCCCTGGGGTTTAGCACTTGAAATAAATTAATGTGCAATGCTTAAAAAAACACCCCCAGACCCAGATGTGATCACAAAAACCACTAAGGCTATGAATTCCTTTCTTGATGATTATCACAAACAATCCAATTCAAGATCCCATGATGATCCGTATATGAAAAAGAGCGCATGTATTATGGATATCCACTTAGTAATATCTATAAGTTGAAATTACATGATTATAACATGTTATCTAAATGTATCATACTAGATTGCTTGGACCTTTTGTTGTATCAAAATAATTATATTTCAGAGCATTAGAGCACCAGCAGAATATATTTGTTTTACAAATCACAAGTTTTTCACATGAAAAAAAAGAATTCACTGTTAATGCTAATGTTTGCACTTTCAAGATTGTTTCAAACAAATCGGTGATCACATTATCCCACAATATTAAACTGAGTTCATTTTATGTCAAATCTAATTGTTCCAGTTTATCTAAATCATATTTAGTTAATGGCACATTCTTCCTTTCTTGATTTGATGTGTTCTTATATATGGTAACAATTAAACTTGTTTACTTTCTTTTACTGGCAACAATTCATGTACTATATGGCTGTAATGTTGAAGGTTACACATTTTACATAATATTTACTGTGCTTGTAGATGATATTCATTGGTAGCTGTTGCTGTTAAAGCAGTTTATTAGTATCTTACAATAATATATTTGTCAGTGTGAACTCAAGGTCCTAATTTTAATTTTTCCTATTGTCAGACTTGTATTCTTTACATTGCTTAGGGCTGTTACATTTAAACATATATGGTACCCAGGGAAGGCAGTTTTTGTTTTTTAAAACTATATGCCAGAGTACTTTTATTTCACTGAGTTCATATCTAAATGATAAAAAAATTTTACATTGCATCTTTGAGTGAGTAACCACTTTAAAAGTGCATTCCCTGGGTCCATTATATGTTTTAATCGAACAGGCCTTACATGGTAAACAGTTGAACAATTTCTGTTTAAAATGGTATTAATGTTTGGGGAATGTAAGATCTGAAAGTGAAAGGGATATTTTCTTTTAGGTAAAAACTGCAAGTCAAATGTGATAGCACGCAAGAAGAAAACGACTAGAGTACCATGGTCTAAGGAGGAGAATGCAGCTGTAGATAGATAACTGGGATAGTTTATAAGAACTGCTTCACTACCAGGAAAAGCAGCATGTGAAAACGCAAAGAGGAAGAAACCTATTATGCCAAGATGACCATGGAGACAGATTAAAGTCTATTACAAATTCAAAATCAAAAACTATGTTAAAGCTAAAAAAACTAGAACCTTTACCTGCAAAATTTCAACAGATGATAAATATTTGCTGGCCAATAAGTTGATATTTTAGATTAGCAAGACTGGGCTTCATCATATATTCCAAATCGACATGTATATGGATTATGTCATTCAGATTGTTAATGTTCATCGTGTAATTTTTTGATATGTAAAAAAAATATTTTTCTCCAAAAGTATGAACAATAATATGCAAAATAATTATCGTTTTGGAAAGAGATTGCGTACAAAATAAATGAGCACCCGACAATGAGAAGGATCTTAAATTGTTTACATGGTCTTCTATATTAAATTCATGTGCATCAGATATAATTACGCTAAAACAGTATGTACTAGTACTATATGTTGTTTTAATTTGATTACATATATGTGCATTAGAAAATGAATAACAATGACAAAGACAGGTATTTCATCGCATTTTTCTTCTTGCACCTCGTGATCAAATAACATATGCCCTGATATGAGAGAGAAGTTACAGGACAATTATAATCTGTATTGTTAAATTAGTTGACTATAGTGATCATATTCCTGTACAAAGGCAATGCTACATTCGATTATCAATTGATACCACTGTGCCAACAATGCCTTCTACTTGTAAGTATGATATCCATTGTCTCAAGAACAAGTCAGCTTTGCAGTGTTATTTACTTGCTAATTAAGTACACTAATGTTTGAGTCAATTCATTCCAGTTAAAACCTGTTTGAGGTCAATGTTGGGCAGACCAGATCAAATCGGGATATGAGACTACCCAT
This sequence comes from Megalonaias nervosa, assembly GCA_016617855.1. Classification (NCBI taxonomy): domain Eukaryota; kingdom Metazoa; phylum Mollusca; class Bivalvia; order Unionida; family Unionidae; genus Megalonaias; species Megalonaias nervosa. Next base: position 6,769 of record JAECUM010012157.1, read on the forward strand.
AGGGTATTATGAATACAGTACCATGTAATGTCAGGTGCTTACTCGTGCAAGTTTCTCAACCAGTGACACATTTTGTACTCAACAATAGAAATGTCATTCAGACTAACAACTAGCATGAGCAAAGATGAAAATCATATGGCATATGACTATGGGAAGTGTACATGAACTTACTCTTATTTGTTGGGAAAGGAGATGTCATTGAAAATTACACAATATGATTCAGTGGTCAGTTTTGGGATGTGACCTAAATGGAGCCTGTATGGATATAAATATTGTGAATATTTAAATTTGAAACTGAAGGATTATAGTTTATTAGTTTACATTTGCTGTTTACTTTATTACTGTTTTCTCTTTCATAAAAGCTGCAGATAAACAGGGCAGTAATGTACAAAATAGCATGAAATGCGATGGAATGCACATGCCTCTCTCATCAAAACAGAACTCTGGAAAAGGCATTTTAGCATCAGTGATGCAATTTCCCTGTAATCTGAAATGCATGCTATTAATATTCCTGAAAATAAAAGTTCCTAAAGTTCATTTCACATAGTATCTGTTGTTAAAAGTAGCTAAGTTGTTTTAAATATTTTGTGTGAAACAAATTAGGTACTTTTAGCTACATTATGGTGCTGCTCTGCGAATGTATGGAAAATTCACGATGTTATATGGAAAAAACAGTAGTAAAAGTATAAGGTATTGCTCTTTCCTTGTCTTATACTCAGCATATACTTTTATATGGATGAAGGATGGAAACTGTACAAAATGTGCAAATTCGACCTAAACTTGACAGTGACTTATAGGCCGACAAATAGGGTAGATTTTCCAGTTGTGATTACAGTGTTTTTCTTAGATTTCTTTTTAGTAATTCGATTAATTTGCATTCAGGCCAAGAAAGTTTAAATTTGTATTCAGATTTATAGTTTTCTTATTTGTACATTTTCATATTTTTGTTAAACAAATAGTGTTACTGTCAGTGAAGTAGCTCTTATATATTTGTCATTCAATAAACAAACATTGAAAGTATTACCATATTTTGAAAATGTAAATTTGAAAATTTCCATCAGAAAATAGAGTGTTGTCTCTGAAGTCAACAGTACTTCACTATAATTACGAAGTACGGTTTTTTAACAAGCTGTTTAAATTTTGCTTCTTTTTACAAATATGCTCTTCCTCTACATATTTTTCATATTAGTTTAAAGAAATTTGCATTTTAATTTCTTTATCCATAGTAGATTGAGACATGTATACTTTGGTAAGATATATACAGCAGTTTTGAAATGGTACATTGCATACATTAAATGCACGTCTAGTACAATTGTATTGCTCCAACATAAGTTTGTCTGAATTTTCTGAAGGCAAAATTTATTAAACATCTTTCAGATGAATCTCTTTTTGCAGCTGTTCTGTTTGTCAGACGTTTAAAATGTCAATCAACGAGATTATGTCGCATCTATATTCTTGACTTGTATTTTAGCATGTGTTTTAGTGTGCTCAAAGGTCCGCTGCAAACTTGTCATTTTTATAAGTCTTTTAGGACTTCTGGGAAAAAATCTAATTGGAATTATAGCACAGATAACTTTAATTTTGTTTGCTTCTTTCTCTGAATAAGTAAATATGAAATTATTTGAATTACTCAATACATTTACACTTTATAAAGGAAATGTCTTGCTTAATGTTCCTTCCAAATCCAAATTCACAGTTTGATGTTTCATCAGCTTTGAAATAAACTACCATGTCTGATTATAATAGATATTGTTCATGCAGACAGTAAAGATAACTAAGATGACGTTTTCATGTAACAATGCGGTAGTATTGCATATGTCTTCCTGTGATGCCATATTTTGTCAACACTCCTCCACCTTAGATGGTAGTTGATGTAATTTCGTTCATCTGTCAACATCCTAGATTACCTTCAATGTTGCAGTGTTTGACTTTCTTTCACTTTAATACCATTGTAACCAATATTTTGAATATTGTTCATGAGTGGACTCAACATGCAGGCTGTGGCCAGCTTCTTCTATTTTTTCAATAATGACAAACAAATTGACTGAAATTAATTTCTTTTGGTTGCATCTGTTATATTAAACATTTTTGTGGAGATGATGATTATAGTCATTTACTGTATGCAGATAAATATGTATCATATTCATACATGCTTATCTGGATGGCTTAATTAAATTATAAAGCAATTTAATAATTTAATCTTTTTCTTTTTCTTCTCAACTTCCTACTGTTATTTACTTTTAATACTTTGGTTTCAGACATTATTAGGTAGGTGGCCATAGCAGCTCAGTAGGTGGATCATTGGTCATAAGTTCACTACACTGGAAATTAAAATTAAAGTCGGACTTGACATCCTGAATAAGAACACTCTGACTAGATTTTATCTCAGATACAGGCAATGTACCTGATAATAAAAGACTCGGAGAAGCTCCTGTGTATCTTAATATTTTAATGGGGTTGGGCTTGGCAGAATTGCCCACAGGTCATAAAGAACCTTTGAACATGAATGGCGTATAATTCTCAATAATAAAATCAGACTGATTTGCTTGATCCAGCATATTTATTACTTTCAATACATGACTGTGACCTTGACCTCTTAAAATAAGACCATTTGGAAAGTCTGTCTTTATTATGTTGCTTATTTTTCAACCTGTAGCAATCAGAAATAACATGCACTTTCTTGTTGCAATAAGTGCGCATAGGTCGAGATTAAGATTCCTTATCATTCTTGTCAAAATTATGATATCTAAAACGTGCCAGACTCAGACTTGCGAGTAATGATACAAGAATGATATGATTTTTACCAGAAAAACTGCTGATAGGAAAACATAATGACAAAAGAAACTTTTGAGTCAAGGAATAATCATCAGTTGTATAAGCAGCATTTTCTAGTGTTTCAATCTCTTACTCGCCACTCTAGGTCTAGTCGTCACTATGGACGCAATATTTAAACCTTTCAACTAATATAAGTTGTCTGAGGTTATGTTAATCTTGATCAAACTTTTTTGACCAAGCACCACTGATCCAGTATTTGTTCTTTTTCTCTTGCAAATTCGACATGGGTAAGTCCAGTTTCCGTTTAGAAATTCCTAACGTGTTGATATTCGTCAGGAACCAACTCATAACCCCTCAAGATACATTCCTTAACCACATCATAATTAACACTTTGTTGTAATGACCGCAAAGTGTAGATTTTATTAGCTTTGCCCATAAGTACACTTTGTACAAATCTATCCCAATGCTCTCTTGGCCATATTGATTTACCTCCTCGTCTCTAAAATTTGGTACTAACCTATTATTTATGATAGCATCAAAACGTGAGTTTGTATGTAAAGGGAGGGGTTGCTTTTCACTTTTCAGTTCTAATTTGTAATGTAAATTGCATTTCCCCTTTTTCTCTGAATTTCCATCTCTTCTTTTTTATTTCTATATGCCTATCGACCACTCCAGTGGCCAAGTAGCTAGAGCGTCCATCCCAGATGCGGGATGTCGCTGGTTTGAACCCTCTCTCTCTCTCTCTCAAAACTCTTTCAGCAACTCTCTTTCTGCAATTGCATTTTGTCTTTCTCTTCTTCAAATGAATTCCAGTAGTGATCCGAACAAATTTCAATATTGAATTTGATGATGTCAGTAGCCTCGAATGTGCTAATGTGCCAAGTCTTCCTGTATCATGGTGATATATTCCAAAACGCCTTTGAATGAATTCAGTACAATTCCAAATTAGTGATTTAGTTCAAGAAGTAATAATGAGCACCTTGAAATTTCAGTGATTAAAGAAATGAATCCTTTTGCAATATTAACTGAAACACAACCTAAATTGAGTCCTCAGAAACTGATGTTAAGACATCATATACAATAGAGAAATTCTGTTTACTTCTCCCATTGTTACCCCCCCCCCAAAATGAATAACAGTACTAAGTTGAAGGTTATTTTGAGAATATTTTAAGGTTTAAACAAGGTCAGGTCTCTTAACTAAAACTTAAGAAAATGCAACAGGTACACTTGGAATTTTCATGAGAAATCAAATTCAAGTAAAAATATTTACCTCCAGTAATAATGATCTTAATATATAATCTAAAATCAGAGAAATATTAGCTATGTATTATTGTGGGGATTTTTTTTTATGGTGGAGTTGGGTGCTTCCAATATTTCATTTAAACTATTGTAGAAGTCCCACCAAGGCTCGATTTTGTTGGAAGTTAAATTTAGTGAAAGATTGATGTAAAGCTCCGAGTCCCCAATCAGCAATGCCGACGGTTAGATGGCTAAATGTACAAAAAAGGGTAAAATTCAATGAATAACAATTTAATAACAATTCAATAGCCAGATGATTAAAAATTCCAATTACACTTCTTCCGCTCGCCGCTCGACCCTTTAATAGCCTACTGCATCACTTGATTAGCAGTGTGAGATTGATTTCCACACGTCCTTGTATTCTACTTTGGTATTCTTCTCTCTCCTATTCCTCACACTTCTTTCTCCTCTTCCTCCCCGACTTTCTCCAAATTCCTTTTCCTCCTCCTCGACTGCTCTATACCCCTCCTCCTCCTCCACTTTCTCCTCCAGACTCCTTTTCCTCCTCCTCCTCCACACTCTCTCCACCTTCTCTCCACCGACTAGACTTCTGTCGACTTCGACTGTTCGGCTAGTCTCAATTCCGTCTCCACCTCTTAGAGACTCGGGACTCAACAGAACCCGGAGTTCTGTCCCCTAAAAAGCTTCATTTTCGAAGCTTTGTCTTTCCTTAGAATCTACCTCTAAGTTTTACCGTCAAATTACGAGTGGCTTCTCTCGGAGTAACCCTATTGCTGAGCAATCTGCCTAGGCGAAACTAATTTTTTCTTAGAGCTCTGAAATTTATAATTCGGCCTGCATTGTAATCACACCCTCTGTCTCAATTCCGATTGGATATCGCTATGAACCGATCCAATCAAACTTAGCGGACAATGTCCCTCTCGTTGTCTGTCAGCGTGAGAACGGACAAGAACACGCCCCGCGTATCCCGCGGGCTTCCCTCTGATCTTAGGACTAAGTTGTAACACATAGGTGTGAAGTGGTGCGATCTATCGCCTGTACCGATTCAAGATTCCGATCTACGGCCGGTCAGATAACCTAGCATAAGAGTTTAACACTCGCCCCGTGGCAATGTTTGGAGATCAAACACAAAGCCGCGGTACTATTCAAGACAAGAAGATTATAGCTTGCTTTTACACGTGTTCATATCTGGGGCATAGCAAACGTGCAATTATATTGTTTACACAACAATAAGAGTTTTGTCAGGTAGGCATTAAACTCAATTACTGACCAAGGTCAGTCTTACAATTTAGATATACGTGACAAATAATCATGGATAAAAGCCAACAAAATATAAATTAAATATACATCACAAGCGTTGTTGCATGTTTTTAAAGTTGCGCTTTTATATTTCAACGGTATCTAGAGTCTCTGCTACTTCCAACATTTATATTAAGAGAATAAATCCTCGCATCGTACCTCCTGTATAATATGTACAAGGACACACCACCACCAGTTTTGCTTTTATTGCAAAATACCACTGTAACAATGCATCACTCTAAACAAATATGGTGCTGATCTGATGTCTAATATGAACACAACAGTGTTGCTTTGGTCCTATTAGTTCGATCTTCTTGGAGGAGGGATCATGAACGTGTTACGATATGTGATCTGAAACTGTTTCAATGCAATATATTACATGTTAAAAATTGAATACTGATGATGTCAGATGTTCAAAAAGTAGGAATAAAAAATAAATGAATCTGATTTTATGCTCTCCCCCTCGCCCATCTAGTACAATGGTTATAGTTGTAAATCTCGTCATCAGTTACCAGTACAAGTCCTCAATTTGATGCAAAATAACAGACCCTCGTATTATTATTATTATTATTATTATTATTAGGGTTTTCGACTTGTCTGATGCCAGAAGAAGTTCATATTAGCCCCGGGCATTATCCCGCGTGCAATGCAAAAAAATTAAGAGAAGTCGAGTACAGTTCATGAATCTTTATGTTCTGCAATTTTCATACTTTGCGATCTCCCCAAAGTACACATATCATCACCTTTATGTATGATTACATATATCGCAATCTTCTTATACGCAATGGTCCACAGTTTCCGTAATCAGTCTATCCCTGTTAGAGTGCATAATTTCCATTTTGTAATCCGTCATATAACATGAATATTTGAATCAAATTTTGACAGCAGGAACTATATATTTATATTTTAACTTGTCAGTTACATTTCAATATATAAAAATAACGTCACTTATAGAGTGTTGGTGTAAAGCAATTTGATATACCAATACTGTTGGTATATCGAATTGTGATCCATGACGCAATAAGTCGCATATATAAACATTCTTGCAACTGCACCCTTGCAACTGTGTGCTGTCCACTCATTAATCACTAGTGACGTATGAAAATAACGATAAAAAGTATTAATAATCCCTGTTTTCTAAATGTATTTTAATATGGTACATAATTTCATCGCAATCCCCTCTGCTTTCCGTTCTTCTTCCCCTCTCATGCATCAGGGTCAAAATACTCAGAAACCTGGGGTGAGAGAGAAAAAGAATTTGGGCTGGATGAAAACCTTGAAATTGAACTTAGACCAAGTAAACTACAAGAATATGGTTCGTGGTAACGGTATGTGTGCAGTTATGTTATGATTTGTATAATCAAAGACAGAAAGTTTGCATACCCTGTCGTGATCTGCATAATTCGGCAAGCCTCTTTTTCTTTAATGAAAAAGTTATACATCTCATGGTATATCATTGATACAGCGTACATACTATATATATATATATATATATATATATATATATATATATATATATAGAGATGGGATTTGCGGACTTCAAGCCTTAATGCAGCCAACGGAGCCATGGAAAGTTTTTGGGCTGCATTATATGCCGAGCTTCCAGACTCTAAACAATCGGCTTCTCAAAGATTATTTTGATGCATGTCGCCGATTTGAAGGTAATTAGGTAATACATGTATATCTTAATACTGTAACTCGTGTGAGATTTATTTTACAGACATGCTTATAAAGCACTTATCCATAATGATTATAGCCATTTCTATTTCTTTAAATGCCTAATCAATCAACCTAAATACTAACAACCCGATCGGTTTTTATCATCTATTTTCTGATTGTTTACTTGAAAATTACAGAAGGCTGATAACTATTTATTGTTTGGAAAAGAAGTAAACAAATATAAATAAGTATTCTAAACTCCTTTTCAAAAGTAAGCTAGTCAGAGATAGTTTAAATGCATGTCCCCGACTTCAATGTGACTAGATGATTATTGTTAAGCAAATGAATAAGTCAGCATTCTCAAATCGTTTAGTTTAAGAAAAAAAATATTTTTCCATAAAGTCTAGCTTTCATTACTGTACATATTGATCTGATAGCATATTCAGGCGTAGAAAAGTGAACTTAACGTTTCCCAAAGCAAATCAAATGAACCATTTCGAAGAAAAATATTTAATGTTTCAGTTCAACGTATTTTACCTACCCCCACCCCTTCTTTCTATACTCTCTTTCTCAATTCTAGCTATTTCAAAGCCATAAGATATTTATCTATGTATATACACATGCATATATTTACATTCTAACCCTTCCTTTTCTCGCGTACATATTTATCTTCATTTACTATTTACATACGTTTTTGATAACTTTAATTATGGGCATATGGTTTTAAGGCATAAACAAAGAAAAAAGGGGAAAAAAGATTAATTGTAAAACGAATGTAAAGCAATTTTCTTAACTTCCCGTTTTATTCTGCCTAATATTTAAACTTTAGTTGTGATATATTGCCATATAATGGGTCAAGCGTAGATTGCCCAAAGGCAACTTCAGTTTCAGTGAATTTGCCATGGGCAAACATTTGTGTTCCTTTGGTGTCAACCTAAATTTGTAAAAATCTTATGTTTTATTTTAATAGATGTATTGACAATTTAGATATGTTTGAAATTCTTAAGTTTTAATTATGCACTGTCTAGACTTGATGCATAGTTTTGTTGTAATAATGTTTCTTATTTGACAACTTGATGGCAATGTTTGATTGTGTTAATAAAAGAGGTCACGAAGTTGCAAAACGGTGCCTGCGGTGTTGTTTTCGGCAAAAGAACTTAAACTTATATTTTTAAGAGATTTGAATATTTAAGCGCATGTATCTGTCTGTCTACAGTTTTAATTGCAGAGAAATTAGTTCTTGAGCTTTTAAATAGATATCTTCTCATGTTTTTGCAGGACAGGCCCAATAAGAGAAAAAAATATTCAGGTTCTCGGGTTGATGGTAGTATTTGATTGTGCGTAATTAGTCCTCACAATGACGTCCTCACAAAGATGGTATAGTAAGAGTAGTCCTCATAATGTTTAAAGAACAATACGGCAAAAAGGAAGTGATGCAGATGTGGCCTGGGTTGCAGTTAAGCTTACTTTCAAATTTCTAACCTATACTTTCATTCCTTCTTATAGTCCTCGAAATGTAGTCATATGTTAAGGTCCTCACAAGTATATGAATACAAGTATGTGTGTGTGTGTGTGTGTGTGTGTGTGTGTGTGTGTGTGTGTGATTTTTAACATAGCTTTAACAGTTTGTCAGTCATATCGCTATGATGTCTGCAGTGTGGCAGTTTATAGTGATGTCTAGCACTGGGGCATCATGCCGCAGACATGTAGCATGATGTCCCACCCCGTCACATTATCCAGACACCAGGCTGACCAGTCCTAACACTAACCTCTTAATGCTGAGCGCCAAGCGAGGTAGCTGTTAGTACCATTTTTGTAAGAATTTGGTATGACTCTAACCCACGACCTCCGGCATCCGAGTCGGACGCTTTAACCAGAGAAATGAATTACTAATTCCAAAAAAAAAAAAAGAAAAAAGAAATTCAACTCAAACTGGTCACAAGAAAACACCTTTCATCTTCAAAGGTTTAAAGCACAACTGAACTGATTCTTATGATAGCATGAGCTATAAGCCCGACTGAAACGCAAAACAGATTCCCCGATGGGGGTCAAAATTTCATCCCAATGAGAAAACCAAACGTTTGTAACAATAAACAAATGTTATTTGTCACGTACTCCAGGTATGGCCTTGATTTCACTAAATGAATTTTTCTCTTAGAATGAATAAAAAAAGTATAAAAAGGTTGTTTACTATAAACCTGACACTGTGTCTGAATCAAGGTCAGCAAATACATACAGTGTTTCAAACTGCTGGCTGTTTATGAGGTCAAACAGAACTGAATTGAATTTCTAAAAAAAAAATCAAATCCAGTAGACAAAATTATCATTACAATAACATTTAATGGAATAAAATAAAAATAAAAAAATTTTAAACTAACAAACAAGTAATTCAATTACATATACATAACAATAGGTGTGTGGGGTTTGAGTTACATCGTCGTACGCATGTGTCACCCAAGGCGTTCCTAACAGTTTGGCGAAGACTTGCACTTGCGATTTATCTCTAATACTTTTAAACAAGACCAGATGAGTTTGATTGGGATCAGACACGATCCCGTCATCTTCGTGAGGAATGCCTTCCACAAACACGATGGAATCGCCTTGACTTTCGCGCATGAGGCTGAACTCCGACTGGCACTCTTTGTAACACCACACGATACGTTGAGGTGGACGATCGATCAGATGATGTTTATGTTCGATCAAACGTATGACAAATTCGTTTTTTTCTAACCGCTGTTTCCGGCAATTAACATATTAAAGAGATGGCGAAGATACAAGGGCTCCCAACTGGCACGATCTAAGTTTTCGTCGATGACTTTGAAAGTGGTGGACGAGGGAGCAGAGGCAGCAGAGGAAGCCATAGTGCAGGGAATGTCACTTTTGACACGAAGACTGAGAAGAGAAGAGTTTTTATACTTTTTTCACGACACGTTTATTGCAAAACAAAATATTTTTAAAATGCAACACGAAAGACAAAAATACACAAAAGCCAAATGGTTAAGTGCATCGATAAAATACACATCAAAACTATCAAAGTGGAATATAAACAAGTGTCTGTACAATACTTTTGGTGACCAAGGCGATGTATCCTAGGGACCGTTTGTAATGTTCTTAGAGTCTCTACACCCTTAGTATAGTCACACAGGGTCCTCAAGGAATGGCCTTTCGGGAATGTCAATGACAGTCCTGTCCTGAAGGGATTGGTTTTCTTCGGTGACGGGTTCTTCTGGCACTTTGACTAACAAAGGTTTAAAAGTTACTTTTTTTCACTGAATATTTGAATTTATGATCACAACTCTTGGGCATAGTTTGCAACTTGTTTTGTCCAAGCCTCGAAGCCCAAACTGTTCCAGTCACGTACCTTCTGAAATGAGTCCGGCCTGGTATACAATTCAGGTACCAGTGTTTCCAACATCGGTGAAGTAAAGGATGCAATTTTATTCATTGAGTTGGACTTGTATTTTGCCAAACTCTCGGTAAAAGCGTTCTGTCAACTCCACAGGTAAACAACAATGTTCTCTTGTAAAGTATCAATCCAGAGATTACTGAGGTCGTCCCATAAAAAGTAGGGAGTGATAGTGTGGAGACTATCGAGCATGTTCCAAGTAAGTGGAATCTTTCTGTTCCCACTCTTGAAGTGGAACACCGCAACTGAAGCACTTGACTTTATCACCTTCGCCAAAGTAAATAAATCAGGCTCTGGCTAATTTTTCGGGAGTAGGTCCTCCCAGATATTTAGGCCATTTTCCTCGGAAGATTTGGAATCGACTTTCAAAGTCACAGTATTCGGGCAAACGCACAGGGAACGAATATTCTTCTTTCACAGGTTCATTTTGATGAGGGTACGGTGAAATCCGGAAAAAGTTTGCTCAGGTTTGGATGAAATCCAAAAGGTGGTAACCGCATGGTTTCAAGTTGACTATGAAAACCAGCAAGAAGTCCACCTTAACGAGTTTTCATTTTCACATATATCAGGTTTGACACACACAGCATCGCTGTTCATGTTAGGTAAGGTAGTAGTAGTCATAGCAAAGTTCCATGATGTGATACTGAATCGTTGAGGTCGCTTCGTACGGCATCTCTGCAAACACAAGGCACAGCATTGGATTCGAGTTTTCTCTCGCTTGATACTTGCTGTTTAAAAGTATTCATCTTTCTCGCTTTGTGTTGGTAGTCACAATAAACTATCGCTCTTGGAAGTTTTCCACTTTATATGCTGCCCAATATTGGCGTGTTCGTAAGGTAAAATGAAGTGGTTGGGAAGCAGCATTCCCTTCTGATACTCGATCTGGTAGACTTTTTCAGAAGGCCTTCTGACGATTTGGTGTGTTGCTAAACGTACAATCTTGTGAGGTTGGTAGGTGGTCACGTTAAAATCTCGCTCCCCTCCAGACTGCAAGGTTTCTTTCAGTGCTCCAAAGTTCACCACTTGACTGGTGCAATAATTGAGAGCCAATCCTTTCACCTTACGCTCCGTGTGCACTTGTTGGTCACCGTATTCTTAACCGTACTTTTTGGGATCGCCACTAGGAAAACTTCGTTTTTCTCCACGTGGTTTAAAGTGATGCCCTCCTGGTCAATGTATTTCTCTTTGAATTTCTTTTGGTCTTCGGGAGTTTGGGTCCAGGAAGGATAGCCGCCGGCTTCTTGTTTCAGTTTCAAAAATGCATCCACGTAGTCTGCGAAAATGGATTTCTGAGTCTGGTCGCCCTTGTGGTATTTTTCTGTCTTGGGAAAGTTTTAAATTTTGTACACTTCTAACAATTGGTACCCCAGGTCCAGAGCATTGAACAATTCCAAGCTGACCCACGTTCCTGTCAAGGTGCGTTCTTCCAGGATGTGATGACAAGGTTGGTCTTGGTTGCATGTTTCGGCGCAAGTACGGCACATGGGAAACATCAGTTTTCCATGGCAATGGGGAGGTAAAACGGGATGGTACAAGTTCGTGGGAGGCAAGACTTTGCATGTAATCAATCCTCCGTATTGTCGAATGTTGTCTATGTTGAGGTGTTCCGTCAGCAATTGTGGCTGCGCTACGGAAAAGTGACAATATTTGCACACGTACGGATACAGCGAACACACGTATAAGTATTTGATTTCTTCTCCTTTCTCCTCGTCGACTTGGTACAGCAAACAGGTGGCATTCGCCCGTCCTCCGTACAAGCTGTCCCTTGGGTTCTGTGGGTCCACCAACTTGTAACACGATGCTTTTAAACACGGGATCGGTTTTCAAACGGTGATCGTGCTCGTTTTCCCACGTTTCCACCACTTGGTATCCTTGCTGTTCTCATTTCAAGCGCCGCTGATAAGTGGCTGACAAGTGTCCTGGTACAAGTCTTCCATGGTACGTTGTAAAAACTGATTTTTAGTGTCACGTTGAGGGTAAAAGATGGGACATCCGTGAAATTAGCACCCGTTAAACTCGTACACGATCTTGGGGTTTTCTAAGTCCAAGCCATCCACTGAATACGTTCCGATGGTTTATTCGCCTCCTCAGTTTTGGGCGTGTTGGATCCATTTGTCTTCCTTGTCGCACAAATAATGTAGCCAGCGTAGGGCTTTGACCGAGTATTGACGTTTGACAAAGTTTGTCGTTTGAAGGCTTATTACAGCCAGGATGTTTTCGGGCATGAATCGTTGGCGGTACACTAAGGAACACGCTTTGGCAATGATGCAGGCTTCTTTCAAAGGATCGATCCCTCCATGCTCCATGAAGCGTGAGAGTGGTACCAAGCGCAGAAAGCTTCTCGTTGTTCGTTGCGCATGTTGTCGTAGTAGTGAGCATCAAACAAATTGGGGCACAACGGCATGTTGATTGGCTTCGGTGTTGAAAAAGTGTGGAAAATAGCATTTGGCCATTTCTGTTATTCCAAATGTTTTAGGCATTCGGCTCAAAGGCATGGCGAAGTAACTCATCGAATCTTTAAACTGCACTTGTCTCATTTGCATAGAAATGATTTTGGTTCTGTTCAAATTCACTTTAGGACGTTCGGTGCTTTGCTCCATATATTATCTGAGAAAAAATTGTCCATCGTATCCCGAGAAATTGTGAGCCACCACCGTGGCATAGCGATGGCAATCTCCGTAACGTTCGATGTCTTCTTGGCTCCACGTCTCTTCGATGGGGTCTACGTTTCATCGAGCAAAATCGGCCAACGTGTTAGATCCCCGAAATAATTGTTCAGATCCTCCAGGAATCTTGCTGCAGTGAGGGCAATGACTAAACATCGGCTCTTGGATGCACTTCTCGAACGCTCGATGAGCCACGCAGAAAGTAGGAATGTGAATGCCAGTCTCTTGCATGCATTCGAAATCGGAAAAGATGAAATTTCCTTTCTTCTTCTGGTCATCTGCTTCCTCTTGATGTTTCGAATGGTACTTTTGAATGAAGCATTCGTGTTCCAAGTCTACGATTTGGTGACAAATGTGACATCGTTTCTTTCCTGAACATACGCGTGCCTTGGAACAATTGGTACGTATGCCTTGTCCACAAGTAGGGCACAATCTCAGGAGTTGAGAAGTACATTTCTGCTGTAAACCTTGCGTCTTCAGATGTTGTTGGTAACAGTTTGGGTTGACAAAAGTGTGCTGACATGCTGGGCAATGCACTCGTTCTTGTCTTTCGTCAAGACTGGGTTTAGAACCCAAACATCCCTCACATTTCGATCCACAATACCTGTGTTTCTCTCGATTGTTATAGCCATAGTCACATTTCTCACAATAATAACTGTATGCCAAGAATCCTGTGATACTGGTAATGGCATCGAAATGTTCATCGTGATGATAGACGTGAATGTATTTTCTCTGTTTGAAATTTTTGCCTCGAACCAAACAGAGGTCCACGCACTTCTTGAGGGTGCACTTTCAAGATGTAATGTGGAGCTAAGACGTCTTTCAATTCTTGCATTTCAGAAATGTCACATCGTGTGTCTTTGGACAGCCCCGCTTGTTGTAGCAGGAGTTCTGCTTCTCTTTGTTGTTCGGCTCGGTCCGATCGTTGAATACTTTTCCAGTCTCTTTTCCACTCCGCCGTGTCGTTCTTTTTCTGCATATGTTCGTCCCACCACGATGGCTCGGGCTAAACACATCTTGTCTTGAGGGTTGTTAATTTGGACGAGGCTGCGAAAGTCGTCCACCACAAACAACGTTTTTGTGTTGTCCGATCCCTTTGGGAAGAGAGACGTGGGTCATGAACAGTGTCGCTTTTCCATCGGTGATGTGAAACTTGTCGATGGATTGCTGTACAAGTTGAATCTTGTCCATGACTTTGGAAGGTGTCAGTTCTGATGGCTTGCTAAACTCGATCCAAACTTTAGACGTGATAAATGGAAAGTCGCAAGCGATCGTCTTCTTTGGCTTGACATTGCTGTTTCAGTGTGGTTAACAAGAATCCCACACATCGGTGATGAACTCTTTTGCATTCTTCATCGGTACGTCGGACTTGAAATCTTTAAACTTCACCGTGTACGTGTAGGCCGGGGTTCTAAATTTTTTAGACGAGCATTTATCCGTCTCTCGAATGTGGTAGTAGTTTGCACGGTTTAATGGTGGAGAGCTTTGGTTTGGTGTAGACTCACTTGGCCTGGATTCTGGCTCACTCGTGTCATCTTCAAATTCGCTGGCATGAATTTAAATTAAGACTTCAGCTCCTTACGAGGCAGTAAGTCACGTTTCTGCCTCTTACTCTCCTTTCTCACAAAATGATGCGATCGTTTCATCTTAAGTGCATAAAGTCAAATGACTACATTTGAAACGCCATGGGTCCCTATATATTTATGTAAGGTCGGTGTATATATAAAGTGTCTTCCCTCCAAGTATTCATTTCACTCTCAAGCCTACTAGAACGATGGGAGCCAACACAGATCGAACTTCTTATCAGAGCTTGCGAGATATCATTAAGAAGTTTTTCTTCAGACAAGCCGACGGACTACTCCTCCTCCTTTCAAGATAAAAGTCAAGATACTTGCTATATCTGCCAGAAGAAAGGACATTGGTCTTTAGATTGTCCTGACCGTCACAAAAGCAAGACAGGCGTCAAAAGACAAAAGTCAAGATATATGTTATCATTATCAAGAGAAAGGACATTGGTCTTCAGACTGCTCTAAGAAACTACAGGAGCAGGAAGTAGAGAGTTATTCCAAACAGGAAGAAGAAGAGATACCCTCCCAAAAAGAAGAACCCAGACACGTTAAGAAAGAGAAGATAGAGAAGAAAAGAATACGGGAAGAATGTGAGGAAGAAGAGGAGGAAAAGCCTGTAACAGTGAAGTAATTCAAAAACAGTAGAGAGTGAACAAAGACATAGAAGAAGTTAATGAACTTTTTAAAGTGTTGTGTTGTGAATTGAATTGTACATTTGTACCTGCAGTAGCTGAGGCTGTGTTGAAGGGCATGTTGGTCACTTCTTTTTATAATCGATGAATTGCAAAGCGTCGATCCAAGAGTCAAAGCTGGGAGGATATCCTTTTCAACGTACTTTGACTTCTTTGACACGTCGTTTTCCCACTTTTCGGGTTCTTCGATCGAGAACGCTTTCGATCTCGTACACTTCGTCTTCTTTTTTCTTCATACGTTGTAACTCGGGCAAGTAAAACGTTCCTTTTAACACTTCCCCGTTCATGTCTTAGACGGGAGGATGATGGCCACGCATTCGTTCATTTCATTAGGGTACGGTGAAATCCGCAGGAGTTTGCTCAGTTTGGGATGACATCCGTAGGGTGGTAGCCGCATGGTTTCATAATGATGACATCCACCATGAAAACCAGTAAAGTGAAAAGTTGTATGATAACGAGTGGCATCGCTTTCGCATCCGTCAGGTTTGACACGCACAGCATCATTTTCCATGATAGGTATAGCAACGTTCCCATGACGTGGTACTGAATCGCTGAGGTCATAGCGTACAGCATCCCTGCCATCGCAATACACAGCATCGTACTCGAGTTTCTCGTTGGACTTGAATCGTACGCTTGATGCTTTCTGTTTGAAGGGATCCATCTTTCTCGCTTGGTCTTGGTAGTCACAATGAACTATCGGTCTTGGACGTTGTCCCTTTTTATACTAGTCGTAATGAAGTCTCGAGCTTGTATATCGTTCCTTTTTATGCCTAGTTTTGGAAGTCTTCCTTTTTTTTTTCTTGGACAACGGCACTACCTTCTTTAAGGTACCTTCATACCTGAACCGTAGTGTGATGGGTGGAAAAGCCATAGAAAGATAAGGATAGTGCGGAGCCCATCGAGTATGTTCCAGGATAGCTGAATCTTTATAGATACATCGATCCATATGCAACTTCAGACCACAACTGAAACACTGTACTTCGTATCCCAATCCAGTCTCAGGTCCCAGGTGGACAAATCCTGTTCTAGCTTAAACATTCTCAGTAGGTAATCGTTCCCTATCCGTGGTCCATTTTTGAAATGTTTCTAATCGACTGGCAGAATTTCAATAGTCAGGGAAGAAGACAGGAAAATGGTATGGTTTGAACTTGGAGTTCTCAGTGGGTCTCTCACTCGATTCTTGCTGTGTCGAAGTCATCCTTTGTGTTGGTGGCTATCGTCTTGGGACCATTTTTTTTTATACCAGCATGTCCGTAAGGTAAAGTGAAGTGGTTTGGGAAGCTAAACTTTCTTTTGGTACACAATTTGATAGACTTTTTCCAAGGGACGACTGACGATTTTGTGTGTGGGTAAACGTACAATCTTGTTCAGTTCGTAGGTGGTCACTTTAAAATCTCCATCCTGTCCATAGTGCAAGGCTTCTTTTAGGAACCCAAGGTTCACCACTTGACTTACGATAATTGAGAGCGAATAAAAACATGTATTTGTGTGTTTGTGTGCGTGCTGGTACGTTTGTTGGTGTGTATATTTGTGTGTTTTAAGCGTACGTCTACGTTTATTGGTGTGTGTGTGTGTGTGTGTGTGTGTGTGTGTGTGTGTGTGTGTGTGTATTTGTGTGTTTATATGCGTGCTCGTACGTTTGTTGGTGTGTATATTTGTGTGTATTTATGCGTACACCTACGTTCGTTGGTGTGTGTATATTTTTGTGATTGTATGCGTGCGCGTAAGTTTGTGTTTGTGTGTGTGTGTGTGTGTGTGTGTGTGTGTGTTGCTGTGCGCACGTACCTATGTGAATAATATACAATGGGTTATTTTATTCACTTCTGTGTGGATAGTAGATATGAGGTTTTTCCTTGCCATTCTGTGTGGATAGTAGATGTTGGTGTTTTTATTCTTCCTTCCCTTCTTTGTGGATAGTAGATATGCGTGTGGATAGTATATATGGTGTGTTTTGTTCCTCTCTTCTCATTTATGTGGATAGTAGAGTGTGTGTTTTATGCGTTCGCTTAGCGTTTGTGTGGATAGTATATATGGTGTGTTTTGTGCGTTCGCGTATTTTTGTGTGGATAGTAGATATGGGTGTGTTTTATGCGTTCGCGTACGTTTGTGTGGATAGTAGATATGGTGTGTTTGTATGCATTCGCGTACGTTTGTATGGATAGTAGATAATGTGGGTTTTATGCGTTGGCGTACGTTTGTGTTGATAGTATATGTGGTGTTTTATGAGTTCGCGTAGCTTTTGTGTGGATAGTATATATGGTGTGGGTTTTTTTCTCTTCCCGTCTGTGTGGATAGTAGAGTGTGTGTTTTTTTCTTCTCTTCCCTTCTGTGTGGATAGTAGATATTGTTTTCTTTTCTTCCTCCCTTTCTTTTGTTTGTGTGTGTATTGGTCTTTGTCCCTATAAAAGTCCCTTTGTCCATATCAAATTCATATCACCTACCTACCTACAGCAGCGCGTATTCAGGTCAGCCACTTGCAACACTGTTGCCCTAGTGTGGAGTACAGTGACATCATTGAAGCTGGAAAGTTTGAGACTATAAATATAGACTTGGTTTTTCCACAGGTTGTAGATATAAATAGATATTAGGGTTTTTAAACAGGAACGTCACACAAGTTGATGTTATAGATAGATAGAGGGCTTTCCAAATAATTTCCCCACAAGTTGTAGCTAAAAATAAATGGAAGGATGAGAAGAAGAAGAAGAAGAAGAAGAAGAAGAAGAAGAAAAGATGCTTTTTGCAAGACATGGTCAATTTCACCGAGTGGTCTTTTGTCCAGTAGGGGTTAGACCAGTTAAAAACAGCTGAAGACCTGATGAGAAAGGTAATGGAAGTAGAAGTGAAGAAAATTAAAGAGACACGGACAAAAGAGAGAAAGGAGAAGGAAAACAAAAAGAGAGAGAGAGAAAAAAAAAAGAGTTTGAAAGACTGAACAAGAAATGGATGAAAGTGCAAGAAAAATTTAGATCAATGGGACATCCTGACTTGATGTCAGAGAAGAAGAAGAAGAAGAAGAAGAAGAAGAAGAAGAAGAAGAAGAAAGGAATCATTGGAAAACTGAGGAACTGGTGGAAGAAGTGGAGAAAACAGCAAAAGAAGAACCAAAAGTGAATGGTTCATACAAATTACAGCATATCGTTTGTAAATGATATTAGACGATTTTCATCTCCATTTGTGAGGATTTTGTAAACAAAACATAAGGTCAAATATTTTCCACATAACTTGCATTGAAATGCACCAGTGAGCTTCATTATTACTAAATTCAGAACATTTGAGAAATATCACGGATACAGCACAATGATTTCATCTTAATAATATGACTTGCAGGAAACAAGGATTGATTCAAATGTGTCTTCAACTTGATTTGCATGTACTAAGGTAGGATGTACCCGTTGTAAACGTGATAGTAGTTGTCTAATGTTCCTATCCCTGTGGCATAATGAATGTACTTTGAATTGCAAACCGCAAGTTTGTCTTCACTCCTTTCATCCTCTTTATCCTCCTGCACTCCTCTTATAATTCTTCTTCTCCGTCGACATACGACCAATATTCTTCTCCACTTGCAATGTTCTGCATTACCCAGCACCAATACTTTCAGTATATAGTGAAATTAAACAATTTTAGATGTCCTTTACACCTTAATCTCATTCTAAAAACTGAACTTCCTCCACGTAGTCAAACAATGGACGAATGGGCTATTCCTTTCATGCACACTTCTGCAGCAACATATTTAACTTGCATTTGTGATGAACTGTACGTTTTGTTTATATTGTAAGGAAATCTGACACATAGCAGCACTATGTTTACAGAGTACTTGAAAATGAAGAAACTAAAACGTGTAATTCAAATCATCAGTTAATCGGAACACCTACTGTAGCTCTAATCATCATGAGTTCATAGTGTTTGAAAGGCTTGACCCCCTTTAAAATTTAAAATAGTAACATTTTTTTGTTTGTGTGCATGGTGTCGGGTGGGAAGGAGGTCCTCCAAGCTCACGCACAATCCAAAATAGCGATCAATAGTATTACAAGAATAAATAACAGCAAAAGGGAGATAAATTCTTTGTGTGCTGGATATAATTGTATGGGTTACTTCTCTTGAGAGTAGTGTTGCTATTATGCTGACGCAGTCTACGCCTGGCTATTCATTTGTAAATTTCCCTTAGAAAAAATAGCAAAAGAAACCAACATAAAAAGTCCGAACGAAATTACTTTTAGACGAATACCCTCCTCAGCCATGCGCATTATATCATCACAGAGAGAAAATTGGTATCTACTCGTGCACATAGTGAGCTAGCGCAGTGAATGGTATAGGCAGAGCGTGGACCCTAAGTGTCAATCTGTGTAAAGTCAAAACACAAAATAATTTGATATTTTGATGTAACATAATAATAATGGAAAAACGGGAAATGCAAAATTTAAAGTTAACAGTTGCTATGAGAACGCAGCCAGTAATCCAGATATCTGAAAGGCTTTAGAGAGGAACTAGTCTTATATGTGGTCCATGCATGAGAGTCGTATCACAAAATCGTAAAATAAAGATGTAAATAAGATATCTGCTGATGCAACTGAAACTAAAATACCTCCTTTAGAATTGGCGAAAGCACAGCTTGTTAGAGATGGTCCCTAACTAAATCTCACTTATGAGAAATAAAGCAGACTAAATCTTAATGAATGCTGTTTTTTTTTTTTTTTTTTTTTTTTTTGTGTCGAAGATATACAATTAGGAGCAACCACACCTTTGTAACAAAGTATATGTTGCACGAGGACGAGAAGTACATTGGTTAAAATAACATCAAAACATAATCTAAATTCTGAATCCAAAACTAATCGATTACAAGATATGGCTACTGCCTAAAATGTATATTGAGGAAACACTTAACTGGATGGTACCCGTCCTTATGTCTGATAACACGCTAAACTACTGAATTACATATGGGTTGTTGTCGGACAAGATTTGCTTTAGGTAAAATACGTATAGATGTCAGAGAATACCCGTATACAGATTTCTGCTTATCGGGCTAATTACATTACAAGCACACCACTTACCGCCCCAGTAGGGGGCTGGGAGTGTGGGTGGGGTGGTCAATTTTTTATAGCCAATCTGTTTCTACACTTTGCGATATGACTTTGTCCTCATCTCGTGATAAAACCTTGATCTCCATAGTTTCTGCATGTATTTGCTACTGAGTTACGCGGCTCTTTATGTGTATGATAAGCTCCTCTCTTTTAATCTATTTATTTATAGGTTGCTTCGTGCGTTCAAATCTAACGTCTGTACCAGAGCTTGTATGCGAAAGCACGAAGCGTGCATCAGTATCATATTTGTTTGTTTGTTTATTTTACCGTTGTGTCGCGCGGTTCTCATGCATTAACACCGTACACGACCAGCTCCTTCCTATGTTGTCTAATGCGTTCCCACAACATGGTTTAATTTTTGCATTTTGTGCCGAAATGTTAAACATCTCTTTAATCGCAAAGCTTATTATTTTCATCGTGTGCTAATTATTTACCGAAAACTTTCTATGTTAGTCACTGAGTGTATTTTAAACGCGGAGTTTATTTTGATCTGTATTTTAGTGTCATGAAAGTTATTTATGCTGCATTTAAATACAAAAATATGCCTTGTGTTCTAATATTGCACAAGCATATACTCTGTGTCAGCGTTCGTGCACCACTGTTGCACCCTTCGTTTTCCAGCGTGATCGATATCTTATGGTTTTTTTTATTTTTTTTTTTTTTTATTTTTTTTTTCAAAAATAATTTCTAAGCGAATAAATTCGTTTTCTTCAGCTGTAAACGGGCTTCTTTTAAAATGTTCAAAGAATTTACCATTCATAGTTCGTGTTATCGCTAATACATTTTTATCTTTTTTCTTCGTGTAAAATCTAGCCAGGTTTGTTGATTCCATTGTCAGCTTGCATTCTAAGTTGTTGAAGAACTGTACTTGATTCGTGCTTATTGTGCACATTGCATTTCACATTTGTTCATGCCCATTCTTCTTAAGACGTAAAAGGTTTAACTTCATGTTTTTAACATGTAATGTCTCAGCCCTATAGTCCTGTTCGTTCCATTATGTTCACGTTGTCTACGTCTGTAGTCTCGTGAATTTTAATACTTACACATATGCCTACAAGGTGAATGTTTCGACATTTCACATCATTTCTGAATGTTTTGCTCAACGTTCCGATTGGTGATGTTTGTTTTTAATGATGTGTTAACAATTAATTGTATCTCGCCGTATTCCCCCAAAATCATCTTGGCTAAATCAGGAAATCTCTATGAGTCTTGTCAACTTTTAATTGTACGTCCCCTCATCATTATTTGTAACCTGGATAAATCATGATCTCTATATGAACCTATGTAATTGTGTGTGCGTGTCTGTCTGCCTGTCTGTGTGTGTTTGTGTGTGTTGGATTGTTAACGTAGATTTAACAATTTGAGTCATATAGCTACGATGTGTGCAGTGTAGCAGTTTATGGTGATGTCTAGCACTTGGGCATCATGCCGCATACATGTGGCAACGTGTCCCACCCAGTCACATTTTCCTGACACCAGGCCAACCAGTCCTAACACTAACCAACCAGTCCTAACACTAACCTGTTAATTCTGACCGCCATGGGAGGCAGGTGCTAGTACCATTTTTATAAGTCTATGGGTATTACTCGGCTGGGACGTTCTAACCACTTAGGCCACCGGAGCCGTCCATCCCAATCTTAACTTGAATGAATCCATGTAAACCTATGTAATTTTACGTACAGCATTGTATGTTTTTCATCTGGAATAAACTGCTAAATGCAGATAAACTCAATGAATACATAACACTGTTTCCTTCTTGCAAAGGTTCCTGATTAAATATTTCAAATTCTTCCCAAATTTGCACCATGTCTTCCAAATCTTTTAAGAACAAAGGGATGAATTTGTGTTGTAAATAAAAGTTGTTAAAGTGTACGTCAAATGATGTACCTTCATTTTATTTACCTCACCAAGTAGACAGTCGATCAAGGATTTATTTGATATCGAACATGAAGTAATACCTTGAACATCATATAATCAGAACAAAATGCGCCCACGTGAAGTTTAAGGAAGCGAAATGAGTTTCATTTCATAAATATAAAAGACGAATTAAGTTCACTTGTTCCACAAAATATTTGCCTAGTTGCTTCTTTCTGAATGTGCAAATTGTGTACATATGTATAACCTTTTTTCCATCAAAAGATTTGAGGTTAGTTTCTCTCTCCTGTTAGACCTCCTCTTCCAATAAAAAAAATTACATTGATAACAAATTTTAAAATATAAAACAAACCCATACTGGCAAAAGAATTGGCATCCAATTAGTATGGCAAAGTAAATATTTGGCGGTTAGATTTATTTAGATGCTTGATTGAAATTAAGTCGAATCGTCACCGATATATATATATATATATATATATATATATATATATATATATATATATATATATATATATATATATATATATATTATTATGTAAATTTAATTCCATTGTTTGTTTGTTAGTTTTATTTTTTTTTATTCCATTACATCCTATTGTAATATAACATTGTTTGCTGGATTTGACATTTTTCAGAATTGATTTTTTAAAAATAAACAACTAATAATATAAACATTATATCTAGTTCTTGACCTTGGTCCAAAATCAGTGGCAGTATTGGTAAACAACTTTTAATTTTTTTTAAATCTTTCTCAGAGTAAGAATCATTAAGCTGAGTGAAGGTCATACCTAGACTACGTGACAAGTAGCATATATCAATTGGTAACAAACTTCTAATTTTTTTTTTCTTCAGAAGAATGAACTTTTGACCCTCATCCGGGAATCTGTTTTGCGTCTTAATTAGTCGTATAACTGTTGTTTTAATAAAAGTTTATTCAGTGGGGCTTAAAACACTTGACACGTTAAGTTGTATTATATTATGACCAGTTTGGGTTGAATTTTATTTTCTTCAAATTCTTGAATTCAAGTGATTTTTTTCCATGGAAATACAAAAGTCCTCTGACAAAATTCTTGGATGAAGACATTCGTTGAAATTTATACTGAATTCAAAACTGGAATAATATTTTCTGTGATTCAGTATCAGACTGTTGACTCAGCAGCACTTCGCTGAGCACAACAGAGTCAACGCCTTCAATTTCGGATTTCCTCGGGACTCGAACTCAGTTTCATTCAGGACGTTTTATTACTAGGACTTCCATTTTTTAATTCTTGGATTATTTTTGGATTTAATTCATAAAACCGTAAATTTTTTTTTCTTAATTTTTCACTTTTTGTTCTAGGGAAATAAATTATTTGTTATATTTTACAAAGCTTGTTGTTTTCACTCTTTTCTGTTACTTATTTTAAGAGCGTAGACTCATATATATATATATATATATATATATATATATATATATATATATATATATATATCTATTGGTTTAAGGTACATAAGAATATTCCTGGTTATATAGTGCAGATTATAAGTTAAGAAAAAGTACTAAAAACCTTTAAATCTATACGATGATAAACACGGTTAGTAAAATGTTAGTACTCACATTTTCAAGTCAGGAGATAACAGAGAAATGATGTTATAAGTCTTTCAAAGGTATATTTAAAGATGGAGTGGAAAAGCGTATACTCCTTAAAATATCAGGTTCAAATCTGTGTATATATATATATATATATATATATAATATATATACACACACACCGCACTAGAGCTCTGTAGTGGTAAAGCATTAGAAAGATTCTTCACAGATATATGAAAGCTGTAGGAGTTTCACTCTTGGAGAGGTATAGTCCAGTCGAAATTATGGGTCTTGGGACGTATGGTCCGGTCGAGTTTATGGGTCTTTGGGAGGTATAATCCGGTCGAGTTTACGGGCTCTTGGGAGGTTTGGATGGGTCGGGTTTATGGGCCATATAAACAAGCAACACAATACCACCGCTTCTCTGGGATAATTTAAAATATTGAGTAGTGTCAATCTTCATTGATGGGTTTAATGTTCCAAAGCTTGTATACCACATTTAAAGTTTAACGGCACGTCAGCACAATATTAGCTATAGTGTACGATTTCAAAATGAGTTGTATAAAAGATAAAGGTAAAAATGACAAAATACTTTTGATAGACCCTTTACAAAGGCAACTAAACAGCTAGTACTAATTAATTTATTAAAGGTTGAGCTGATATATATATATATATATATATATATATATATATATATATATATATATATATATATATAATGTAGTCTCTTTTTCCCTTATCCTCATATTTAACATGGAAGTTTTACATTTATACCTGGATATCACGTGATTCTAAGTAGAGACCTAAGGAGCTTAATTGTATGAATCATACATTTCATGGGATTATTTGCATATTTAATTGGATTAATGTGATTCCTTCTTATTTTCTGCTTTGACGCTACGTGCTAAAATCAAATCTTTATCCGTTAATTAGAGTATCACCTTAATTGCTGCAATTTTCAAGACTTGTTAGTGTGGAAGGCGACAAAATAATTTTGACCCATCCACCCCGGAAGAGTGAAAGTTTCCTGTACCTTCGATTAAAACGACAGATCACAACAATGTCTTAAGGTTAATCCATGAGTTAACAATAATGAGTTTTAAATACCATCTTTACAAACCAATCCACAGTACCGCGACGAAAGGTAACTCCATAATGTAAATTATAAACGGACGCCATGACTCCTACTTAATTGGTGATGATGAAAAGTGTCATAAACGGTAACCAATGAGGCTTACATAAAACAAAGAGAGGTTTTTATCAGACAAAAGTCAGAACAAACAGTTGCTACTTTCTTTTT
This sequence comes from Megalonaias nervosa, assembly GCA_016617855.1. Classification (NCBI taxonomy): domain Eukaryota; kingdom Metazoa; phylum Mollusca; class Bivalvia; order Unionida; family Unionidae; genus Megalonaias; species Megalonaias nervosa. The sequence continues at coordinate 31,917 of JAECUM010012157.1, forward strand.
TATGTTTGTCGTTGCTCATTATTGTTTGAATCTTTGTAGTCAGTGAACCCTTGGCTGTGGAGTTAATACGAATTTCAACAGAAAACTCTCTCTCTCTCCAAATTTCGTCTCTTCAATTTACTTTATCAAATTAAATGCGAAAACCGCCTTTAGTAGCTCGCGCAAGAACTGGTGTCTATTCTGTTGTTCACTGGAGAAGGTAGTTTAAAATCTTTTTTAAAGTTTCTACGTGGAATCTATGGTATTTTAACCGCAATAACATTTACAAACGTAGGTATTTAATTCTTGACCTTTTGGTATGTAACAAGGTATGGCCGGTGTTTACTCCACGGTCATATATTGCCCCAAGATGCTATCATTTCAGTCCGCGATGCTTTTGATCCTAGTGCCGACATGCTTTCATAGTTCCCGCTATTCTTTACAAATTATTCTGTTAAATAAACATTCAACCATCTAATCCTCAAACCCTGTTACTGGCACGACACCTTTTCGTTTGCCGCTTTTGGGGTATTTAATTAAGAATATCCGGGATAATTACCCACTCACTAAGCCATTATCTGTTTTATCTGGCTTGTCCCGACTGAGAGAAATTGCATTTCTTTCTTGGGAATTCCTGCCGAAAATTTGCCCACGATCTTTGAAAACACGAGTAGAAAGTAAAAACTTAAATTTGTCTATCGCAGTTAATGAGATTGCATGATAGATTCACGTCCAGTAATAATAGAATTCATTACTTTATCCGATATTTCATCATAAAAATGTATGACAAGGAGACCTACGATGGAGACGTTTCCAATCATGGACTAAACTATTTTCCAGTTTGCCGTTTCTCCATTTTCAACTACAATTGTTGTGAAGCAAGATAAGAAACGTTGTAATAGTATTATAATATATTTGTTGCATTCAAATATGCAAAAACATAAGATTAAAGAGACGGTTTTTGACCGTTTGTGAATTTTCTACGCGAATTTCTCCCTATTTTGCCAACTTTCCCTATTTTGACCGAAAAGAGATGATTTCGCCTAAATAGCATTGACCCTGAATAAATAGCCTATGCTAATTGATTTCTTTGTAACCCTTGCTATACTCATTACAGTACGGTTTCTCCCAAAAATTAGCTGAGTAAAGGATTTTTATATATTTTTAACTGTTCTGTTTGGGAATGAGTCCGCTGTTCGGCTCCAAAAGAATCCCAGGGACTTTCCTTAAGGACTTTAACTTTAATGTGACAGTAAATGGATATGGGATGGTGAAATAAGGAAATGTATCTTGTATTTATTTGAAGGACTTTAATGAACTTTGGCATGAAACCGTGATATGAATAAGAGAAATAATATGCAAATATGGGTACTTTGTTTTATATTTCACATGTTTTCTACATTTTTATGATTATATCCGGAGGTTTTGCATGCACTCTAGCACTTGCCCAGATGCATTCTGGGTAGACCCTATGCCGGCATATGTTTCTGCATGAAATACTCTCTTTTCATACCTTCATGTTTTATGACTATATTCAATTATTCCAGTACAATGTGTGTGGACTTGAGTACTTGTAGTTATTGATGTAATCGATTCTTCCGACTCATTGTATTTCTTCTGTACTAACAAAGAATGGCAAAAGAAGGACAAAAAAGTGAATTTTGACATTTCTTTTTTCACTCTATTGCCATCAAGACCGAACGGTCTTTGGCGATTGTATATTTCTGTTTAATTAATGATAAGGATAAGTGATCAAATATAATAGTGGTAGTGCATAGAGAAAAGTGAGCGAGCAAACATGATGCAGCGATCTCTCTCTCTCTCTCTCTCTCTCTCTCTCTCTCTCTCTCTCTCACACACACACACACACACACACTACACACACGTGTGTACACGTTTGCTCTCTCAATATAAATATTAATGTACGTGCTGAGAGAGCAAATGTGTACACACTTAGGTAATGTTCAGACACATCTTCAAAATATCAAATGGGCCACTCGCAATCGAAGATTGTTTTGTTTGTTTTCATTTTCAGTCATACATTGGAGGTATGCATTCAACAAATTCACTCATTTTGTTCATAAATATGATAACTTAGTATGGTACAAGTCTGTATGACGCGTAGTGAATAGGGATACTTTAGGGACAATGGGAAAATACATTACAGACACCCCTGGGACGATAAGGGGACAAGATTTATAGGGACAAATGACACACCCTGGGACGATATAGGGACAATGGGAATTTTGTATAGCGACAATAGGAATGGAAAAGGTAGGGTGACGTCACGGTATTGGACACTTGCAACAATGTAGCAAGGGACTGACCTGAATACGCGCAGCTACCACTCTAGGTAGGGACAAATACAATAGAGAGACAGTAACATAGACAACACATAGATAACACATATATAGGCAAGAAAGAATAAATATCTTTTCGAGGCATATGAAAGTGGCCCTGAAAAGGGCCTTTGTTTTTTTTTTTTTTCTTCTATTTTCTCCAATTCTTCCACCAGCTTCTTAATTTTCCAATTATTCCTTTCTTCTTCTTATTTTCTTCTTCTGCTATCCAGTCTGGATGTACCATAGCTCTAAATATTTGCTGTATTTTCATCCAGTTCTTATTCAGTTTGTCAAAGTCCTCTTTCTTTTTTTTGGTTTTCCTTCTTCTTTCACTCTTTTGTCCATATCTCTTTTATTTTCTTCACCTCTTCTCCCATTACCTTTTTCATAATCTCTTCTCCTTTCTTTAAACCATCTAAGCCTTTTTTGACAGAAGGTCACTCGGTTAAATGGAATGTCTTCCAAATAACATCTGACTTCTATAACAATATCAGTCACATGTTTCAAGGTTCCCACTCTTACATATTTAAGTTCTATAAAGCCTCTTAACTTCTCCGCTTCCTCCACTATCATTCCTTGTAATTTATAACTGACTACTTTCAGTCTGGTCACCAAGTCTTGGCTGCCTGGGAACCTCCATTCCTTTTCAAGCCTATCCAGTACGTATGATCCATCCATCATCCAGTACCAACTGTCTTTTAATTGATTAAATACATCCATCTTGATATGTGTTGACTAGTCAACGTGGGTAGCCAGACTGACTGACTGACTGACTGACTGGATTATAGTCGCATATTCACAATGTGCTTCGCGACTGGTTATAGCCCTAGGCTGGGCCCTCGGAGGTGTGGGTATGGTGGTAGCCAGACTGACGAGCGTTCCGCGTAATATACGTCAAGCACGGACGTGAACGAAAACATCCCTTACACTCACTTCACATATTATATACTATCTACACAAACGAAAGAGAACGCATAAAACACAGCATACCTGCTATCCACGCAAACGAACGAGAATGCATAAAACACACCATACCTACTATCCTCACAAACGTACGAGAATGCATAAAACACACCATACCTACTATCCACACAAACGTACGAGAATGCATAAAACACACACACATATATATCATCCACACAAACGTACGAGAATGCATAAAACACATCATACTTACTATCCACACAAACGTACGTGAATGCATAAAACACACCATTTATACTATCCACAAAAACGCACGAGAATGCATAAAACACACGCATATATACTATCCACAAAAACGGACGAGAATGCATTAAACACATCATACCTAATATCCACACAAACGTACGTGAATGCATAAAACACACCATATATACTATCCACACAGACGGGAAGAGAATAAGAAACATACCATACCTACTATCCACACAAACGGACGAGAACGCATAAAACACATTATACCTACTGTCCACACAAACGGACGCGAATGCATAAAACACACCATACCTACTATCCACACAAACGGACGCGAATGCAAACACACACACACACACATCACTAACGAGGTGAGTGTTTATAATCACACTACTCTATATTCACACAAGTTGGCAACTTGAATAGTGTCTCTTTTCTAGAGATCTGGTTAGCCCTGAGAAGGGTTGTTTTTAGAACCCCAAATACACCTGGCTAATGGTGACATCTCCCAGGCAGGGCACCACACACACAACGACGGCTCCAGTCCTGCTCCCAACTGATGTTTGTTCTTGGGAGCGCAGAGGGAAGTTGACTGGCTTCAGATCCCCAATCTTCAGTTTCTGGGATTCTGAAGACTACCCTCTGTCTTCTTCTGTTTTGTAGCCCGGGATGACGCTGAGGCTCCCATTCTTGCCGTTGTCTGTCCAAGTCCTCCAATGCTTCCTGTTCCCAGTTTTCCATCTGAGGGACAGCGACTCTTGGTACTGGTGGTTGTGAATGTGGCTGTCGTTGTGGTGGTAGTGCCTGTGGAGGTGTCCTCACCTCAGCTTTCACCTCACACACAAGTCTCATTATGAGGTGAGGTAGGATCCCTCTCTTCTCCTCTTCTTTCTTTTTCTTCTCCTCCTCTTCAAGCCTGACTTCTTCGGCTATAGCCTTCATAGCCAGCTCATCTAGCAACCGCCTGGCATATTCCAGGTGCATCTGGAGTTCTAGTAGTTTCGTTAGTCTGCTCATTTCGATGCAGTTGTTACGTCAACGCGGGTAGCCAGACTGACGAGCGCTCTGCTTTATATTCGTGGAGGACGGACGTGAAGGTAAACATCCCCTTTCACCAAAACTTACCATACAAAACATGGAATGCGCGGACCTAAAAGAGATACTCACGTTGACTCTTTTTACTTACAAACACAGACATACATTATCTGACAAGGCAGAGAAAGTAAGTGCTTATAGACACACTTCTATTTTTTTTAAAAAAAAAACATAAACACACAAATTTGTTTTGGCAATTTGAATTAGTATATCTTTTCGAGAGTGTTAAAGTAGCCCTGAAAAGGGCTGTTCTTTGTGTTGACGGGAGTGATGGCAATCTTTTTCTACTTCTAAGATTGCGTCCAGCTCTGGCGGCAGGCTTTTCTATACGATACGGTCTGCGTCTGCGGAAAGAGAAGGAGAACTCTTTGGTGTCCACACGGCAGTCGACGAAACCTCTGTCTGGTTCTTGCTGCTGCTGCTGTTACTCCTGTTGTTGTTGTCGCTGTTCTCTCTGCTTCTGAAGTCTGTACTTCTCTGTCCATTCTTCTTGTCCTTTTTTGATTTCCTCTCTGAAAACCTCTTCTACTAGGTCTTGGGCTATTGCTAACATCCTGACATTCTCTATCTCTTCAGGCTTCGGTATCAGTTTTAGACTGACACGATGTAAATTCAAGTAAGCTTCATTCAGATTGGCTAGTCTGGAAGGCATGTTCATAGGTTGACGAGTCAACAGTGGATGGCCAGATTGGAGACCAACCCGCTTTATATGGTTCAAACGCGGACGCGATAGAAAACATCCCTACTAAGGTTTTTTTTTGTTTGGGTCTAAACGTTATGCTAGCGAAATGTCATGGTGAGGGATAGAGAGAAGTCAAAGAGCATATATTCACAGTCTTTTTTTGAGAACAAACAACAGACACATTTTTGTTCAAAACATAACATTTTTTATTCAACAAACAATCAACTACTAACAATTAACAATAACAATAAACAATAACAACGTTGTGAAATCATGTGAGATTTCCACTGATGAAAGTCATGAGGCCATTGATGTACACTACGTTTCCTAGCTAAAGACAAAAGATAGCCATAATGGTCACAAAACCATCTCTCTACTTTCTCATCGTTTCTAGAAGAGTTACTATCAAAATAAGTCACTAAATGTTCAAAATGATATCTAAGACTGCGTTGATGAAGAAAATACACACAATATTGTTCACACACCATGGAATCTGTGCCTTGTAATTTCACATTGTTGAATCGTGTCGTCTGGGCATTTCTTCTTATAAAGTCGATGATGTTGTCTTCCAAAGGTGGTAATCCACACGAATCAAAATATTCCACAGAATCCTCTTTAGGGAAGTAGACGGCTACCCAGTGAGTTCCTGGGAGATGGCTATCGTCCGTGTTGATGACATAAGCTTGATGGTCTTGATGTTTGCGATGAGGTTGTTCATCTTTAGCGCACACGACAAGATTCCAAGACGCAGTATACGAACTGTTATTCAAAAGGTAATAAAGTTCCCAGGTATTCATTTTTTCTTGGGTTTTCTTTCACAGGTAATGATAAGTCATCAATTCAATCCTGGCTTTTTGTTTGAAAAGCTCTGTCAAGTAGCCGTTTCTTCGCTTCGTCTCCGCACTCTGGGCTAAGAGAGATTCAATGCGATAGATCTCTAGAGTAGTCAATGGAGGGCAGGAATGATCACGCAAGCCTTTATTTCACTCATGAAACACTGCTTCTTCAGAGATGAGACTCCAAGCGTCGTCCAGATACTCGTCCAATTTTCTTCTTGACTCATCATCATACGTGTATCGTGTTGAATTTGACTGGGATGATCGTTTTGACATCCATAACAATATTTCTTACTCAATTCCGTAATTTTATCCGCCAGGTGTTTGTCAAAACAGGACACTAAATGTTGTTCTTGTTTTGGCCATCTGGACGTGACCACTACGTTCTCTTTGTCTTGGTCTTGGGATTCTGTTTTCACGCTATCCTCTCATTCCATTTCCAAAGATTCTCTACCGTTCCATGAGGGATAAGAGTCATCCATAGTTTCTAATAGTCTAGAATGACTTCTCTCAAACTGTTGATTTTGAAGTATTATCTAATTCGGCATACAAGATGAGGTTGACCGTCTCGGTGAGAGCTTCTGCAAACTGAAGTTCCACACGAAGTTGACCAGATTTTATAGGGTGGAAATATCCCTCGTCGCTGCCTTGGTCTGCAGTGAAATCAAAGGCCCACAAAGTGTAACCTTCTACATAATCTTCGTACGAAATACCGTGACTGGTGTTGGTTCCTAATTGTCCGGTAGCTTCTTACAGGGACAAGTACGATCTCAAATAATTCTTCTGGGTAAAGTTAGGTTCGAAGGGTCTGGTACACAACGTCTTGCCATCGCGACTGACTTCGATCTTGGACACTCTGTAGTGCTTAAACTGGAAAGGATTTTGATCGTGGGCTCCGTTGAGGGCTGCATTACTGACGATTAAACGTTTGGGTAACTGTCCTTGGAACAGATGATCTTCGATCTTGGATCGGAGTCCAGCAGCAATGGTGAACGTTTTCACATCTACAGGTCGCATCGGATACTTCGTGGTCGTTCTGCTCAGTGTGTGACTGATGTCGTTTCCCGCTTTAGGTAACACTTCTACGAGGCGCAAGTAAAGTTTGGCTTCTTGGATGATGGTTTTGTACTCATTGGCATGAGCCATCAAATGGAAAGCGACACTGCTGCGATTTAGTCTCAGGCGAATATCCACTCCGTTGAGCAAATACTTGTCTTGCAACCACATGACCAAAAGCAAGTGATCCATCAGTTCTAAACTACGACCTTGCAGGATTTTCTTTCGTCGGTCGTTAAAACCCACATTGTGAGGATTGTCATCGGCTGTCAGGGCTGTGTCGTTAAACGTGTCCTCACCTGCTATGTCAGGTTTCCATACCACGCAAGCATCCAGATGAGTGTTTTTTGGCCTCTTTTCCATACGTCAGGAGATTTTCCAGGTACGCTTGGTAAGGGTACGTATCCATGCTACTGCTGACCAGTTTGTTATTCAAGTACAAATCGCTGAACACGAAATGCATGAAATTGTTGACGGGAGCTACTCTGGCATCGGCTCCCGGATTGGTGTTGTCCGATTTGGTCACCTTCAGTTTTAGATACAAGTAACTGCTATTCAGATCAATGTAATCTTCGGGTTGTCCTTTGATTTCAAACTCGATGGGAGCTGAATCCGTCAAAGAGGAGACGGGATGAAAATCGACCCATTGGGATTCTTGCATCGTCATCATGGTTGGTGGCATGGCAAACAGATCCAGTTCCGACCTGGAACAAGCGCAAGAGTCTCGGTGTATCATTTTCTTTTTTTAAGAATCAAAAAAGTCTAAGTCTCGGACGGTTTTTATTTTCTTAGTCTTTCTAGTTCTAGGGGTGTGATGTCCTCTGAAGGGGTGTTTTCGTCGTCATTTTCTGTTTTGTCCCTGCTGTGGCGTCAGGGAAGCCGGAATGCCTAATTCGACATCGCCCAGGGCATTTATAGGAGTTTTTCGCCGGCCAAAAATGTCTTTGCCCATTTGAAGCAAGACATTTTTGCCTGCTCTCAAGAAAGCTTCTTTAGGATTTTGTTTGTCAATGATGACATTTTGGAGAAATTCTTTACCTTGCGTCAACGCGGCATCTTTCAAGGCGTGCAATCCCCGTGTCACCATCGGTTTCAAAACGGGAGTCACCGAGCGAAAGGCTGAAATTAGCATATCTCCTAAACCATGTCCTCGCTGTCGAGCGTCTCCTTGGTACATAGGATACATGACTGACAAAAGCGTTAGAGTAATCGTTTTCGAAAATGGAGTTTTACAGTGACTTTCCCTTTGGTGAATGAAATATTTTGTCCCAGATCTCCTTTTATAGGAATGTTGACAGTGTCGAAATACAAATTCGCGGTAAACGTGATAGGTGTTTCCACCTCCCTCGTCAGCGTTCGTGGCAGAATCCACTTTGAAAGGAATCACACGCAGTAACGGTACGGAGGTGTGTCCCACCTCGTTTTATTCCGCCACATCGGAGTACACAAAGATCAAATTCAGGCCTCGGTTCATTTCTACAGGGAATCTAAAATATTTCGCAAAATCCAAGTTACTGGTGACGGCTGGTTATTCCGTTTGCAATCTTGATCAACTTGGGGTCTCCACCCAAAATGTCATACAATTCAGGACAAAATGTAATGGCCAATACTTTGTCCTCTGAAAATTTCATCATTAGGCGACGAGCTATTTTTTGGTATTCGATCGTGACACTTTTTCTGGTTTTCTCCAAGGCTTTACCAAACACGTTGTTGAACCTGTCAGCATTAGTGTTCACCAAATGTTGGCCACTAAAATAAGAGCCTGAGAGAATTTTCAATCGATAAGTGGTCCGTTTACTTGTGGGGTCTTGTGATTTCATAGGTCACGTACAGCGCTGCGTTCATCCAAGTGTTGTTGCACTTCCTCATCATGAACTTCTACCGTAAAAGTGTTTTGATTTTCAACGATGCTTTTGATTTGTGTAGGGTGAATCATTTCCACTAAAGCCACCTCCCAATGGGCTTCGTGATCCAATTGGATGGCCTGAGGTAATTTGGCCGTGTAACAGCATAAGGTATTATTGGGAAATACCTCCATGGAACTGTCACTGGGTAACGTTAAGTAAAATTTGGTTGTTCATAGTTCCAGAGTTCTAGTGTCCGAGGAGTCGCTGGAAGTCAGAGCAGTGTCTAAAAGAGAATGGTTAGGGTGACTGTTGGATTGGGGACTAACGTTGAACACAAGACTACCGTTGTTGTTCCCGTTAGAGGAATATTTCATAGACGGATTGGGAAGAAGGCAACCGATGCAACTGTGGAGTAAAATTGTCCACAATTGTTTGTCTCCTTGTTGCAAACTCAGATTGGCAATGGCAGCACCGATGAAACAATACACCACAAAGATTTGGCAGAAAAAGACAATTTGCGTTTCAGGCACACGTTCTCCACACCACACCCACAAGGCATTGCTTTTGTAGATCTTGCAGAGAAGAACTGGGGTAAGGAGTGGTCACTGTAGTAGCTGAGGCTGCGTTGAAGGGCATGATGGTCAGCAGCAGGCAGGGTGAACAGACCACTTTGTACGAGACCTTATTTTACAAAAATAAAGGTTCCTACAGAGGCTGAAAAATAAGGTCAATAACGCTAAACCGAACCCCCTAACTTTTATTATTACCGTATAGTTTGAAAAACGAATAATAAATCGTTTGGATTAGCTCATTTTTATTATTTTATTTTTGACTTTTTTGTTTTTTATGTTATAATGCGTTTAGTTTACTCGCCGGGTCACTCAATTTGTGTCGTTCACCCTGCCTGCTGCTGTAATTTAAACAGTCAGTATAAATATTATTAATATGGTTGTCATCGGAGAACCTCATTCAGCTAGATTAGCAAGAGAGCGACTAGAAGCAATTAGAAAATATTTACCTGTTCGTGATGCTGTCAAGCAACAATTACAACAACGACAAGAATCTCATGCTGAATTTGAAGAGGATACAAAACAATTATTTAAACCTATTACAGAGACAACTAAACCTCTTCTTCCAGTATCTGAGAAAATTGAAGAGGCAACTGGAAAAATAGCGGAGAGAACTAAAAAAACAAAAAAGATTCTACGAGAACTTCCAGCTGAAATTGCTGCTGCTCAACCACAATTACAAGAAGAAGTACAACAAGTACTTGAGGGTATTGACAAAGTTCGTGAGGAGGTCGGTGACGTAATAGATATTGTTACGCCAAAACCAAAACCAAAACAAAAACCAGCCCAATTAACCGAATATGGTCGTATACTACTTAAAGAAAACGATGTTGCGGTCGCTGCAATACGATATTCGCAACGTGATAAATTATTAGATCCAGACACCGCTAATGTTCTTGAAAAAAATTGGGTTTCTTTTATATTTCGACAATCTCGTGGTATATCTAGAATCACTAATAAATATAAGAATGATTTTGAAACTTTTATGAGACAAGTCGAAAAAGCTAAAGAAGGCCCATTATTTGGAGATATATCATCACAACAACCAGATCCTCAAACAATATCGGAATCACAACCACAAACTCCATCACCATTAAAGTACAAACCTGGAGAAACTCCATTATCGCAACTAAGTGGACTTATAAAACCATTAAAATTGTCACCACCACCACAACAACCATCTCCATCACCATCACCACGTCCTGCAGGAATTACTCCTCTGAAAACTTCGGGGTTCAGTGGAATAGAATCGAGGAGGAGGAAAATGGAATTAGAAAAATTGACGGAGGAAGAAAAAGAACCTCCTACTGGAAAAGGTTTTTCTACTGGAGATGATTTTATTCTGTGCCCAAACAGCATTCTTGCTGATGTTGATCGACTAGAAATTCTCATCGGAGGAAAACGAGCTGGTAATAATTCTCCAGAAATAATTAATGAAGAAGCAGATATTTGCAGACGGTTATTTACAGGCGGTATCATGGACGTTGATGTTTATCGGTCTCTTATTAACGAAATTGCCGATGACTACTACAGTGACTGAGTACGTAATTAAATACAATTACTATAATAAAATGATCGTATATAGTACTCAACGTGGACCAACCATGGTCAGGGTAATAAATTCACGATTACCAGTATACAAAACAACCTACGGAGATGGACTAGGTGATGTTGTTCAGGGTCTATTTAGAAGGATAGCCCCAAAAGCAATACCGATCGCAAAGCAACTGGGAATGAAAGCTATTGATGTTATTCGTGAAAAAGGTATTGGTGCTATGGGTAATCTCGCTGGTAAAGCATTTTCAGCGATCAAAGATAGACTAGCACGATTAATACGACGAAAACCTCAACCTGTAAAATTACCTAGTACTGAAGTAATGCCTGCAAATGTCAGTAAAATAATAAATCAAGTTGCTAATCAAAAACTATCAGAGTTGGCTGATGTACCAATGTCAGAAAAAGAAAAAAATATAACCGCTAGTCTGATAGCAGGAAGTGGTCTCACTTCCCGAAGTGGTCTTCGTTTTAGACGATAATAATTATAATAAAGATGTTCAAGCGTATATCTGATCCAGCATTTGACATGGACGCACCAGTACTTAAAGATGAGTCTGTGCGTGATTATCAATATTATTCTTATGACGCTCGAATTCCAGATCAGCGTGGACGAATTGAACTACAAGTTCAGGATACAAGTAGGTATTTCTTACCCGCTGAGGCTTTTATTGAAGTAGAAGGTGAAATTTTAAATAACGCTGCTCCTGCAGCACCAGTAGCATATGGAGCTGAAGTTAGGGTTGGTTTTGTTAATAATGGTATTATGGCGTTGTTTGATAGTGCTGCGTACATGATTGACAGAAAAAATATTGAATCAATCCAGAAAGACGTCGACGTTGCAACGACAATACTTGGCCTTGCAAGATACAGCGATGATTATTCACGATCAACTGGTCCATCAATGATGTTTGTAAAGGATACTTCTAACCACCCTGACAATAGAAATCAGATTACTCGACAGCCCAATAATCGAGCTGTTCCTCCTGTTGCTGCTGCTATTGAAGATCTATATTTTCCAAATCCAGAATTTAACTTAGGATTTGCAGCACGTAGATCAATGTTAAAAGGTGATAGTAGAGCATTTTCATGTGCGATTCCACTGTCACATATCTTTGGATTCTGTAGAAATGTCAGAAAAGTCATTTTTGGAGCCAAACATACAGTTGTACTTGTACGAAAAGCAACCGACAACGATGCATTATGGAGACCCATTGGTGATGCTGGTAGAGTAATTCTTACGAAGCTTTCATTGTGGATGCCGGTGATGACCGCATCAATAACTGAAGAAGATCGTCTACTCTCTTTTATGAATCAAGGTGGTAAATCAGCATTATCGTGGTTAACAATGACCACAGATGCTATCCAGAGTAATATTAATGGTTTATTTACATGGCAAATAGCTTCTCAGCAAGGTGTTTCTGCGCCACGACATATATTTATTGCATTTCAAGATGCTGCACGGGTGGATGATCAAACACGTAGTATTATGATGTTTGACAATCTTGGTGTTTCTGAAGTGTCTCTGAGGATAAATGGACATCAAGAACCATCCGAAGATATTTTATTGAATTTCGATCAAAATCATGTAGCACGTGCATATCATCGATTGATGACGTTCATGGGACGTGATCAAAATATTGATACTGGTTTACAAATATCACAATTGGATTTTACAAACCTATATCCAATTTATTACTTTTCGCTCGAACATTTAGATTTAGCCAGACAGTCAGTAGTCGATATACATTTTCGAGCTCGTGTGACACGACCATTAGCTATTGTCAATTACAGAGCAATTGCTGTCATACTCAGCGATAAATCGATGTTACTTGAAGGTGCTGGTGGACGAATGCGAGTAGTTGATGCGACAGTAGAAAACATGTAATTAGATCGTTTATGAATATTATAATGTCGTATAATCACGTTAATGTTAGTCTGACTCCTGGTCAGATTAAAAGGATACAATCAGCATCAAAAAATAACTGTGGATTAAAAATATCGCTAAAGAAAGATCAGATGAGCGGCTCAAATAAATTATCTCTTACAGAACGTCAGCTCGGGCATTTCAATGAATCTAAAAAATCAAATAAAGGTATAAAACTTAATCTTTCTGCGGCTGCCATTAAAGATATCATTAAGACGGGTGGTATATTTCCACTTCTTGCAGCAATACCAGCATTAATAGCCGCTGCAGCCCCAGCTGTTGCAAAAGCAGCTGCACTTGGTGCTGTTGGAACTGCTGCTGGAATGGCATTAAAGAAAGCAACATGAAAGGGAATCAAGAAAAAAGGGAAGGGGTCTAAGATTACCAGGGACTCCACATTCATGGTACGGAAAGGGCCTAAGATTACCAGGGACAGTTTACTAATATCTCCTATGTCCAATTTTGATTTACTAGATGCTGCTAAAAAATTAAAAATAAAAAATTTTAGAGGAGTTTTCATGCGTGATCAATTACCAAAACAACCAAATAACATTGAAACAGGTATTATTAATCTCGATGAAAATTCTAGTCCAGGCACGCATTGGGTCGGATATGCAATTGATCCACGTGGAATTATTTATTTTGATTCATATGGACTAGCTCCACCAAAAGAATTCTTAAAGTATATTAGCGGCTATCAAAGTACTCCAATATGGTATTCAACATTACCAACACAAACATTAACTGATCCACCAATATGTGGTCGAGAAGTACTTAACGTACTTGATGCTATATCAAAATCAACAAAACCACCCAACAAAGTTGTACATGAATATACTACGACGTCACATTTAAACAGACATTAGTAAATATAATGGTAGATATTTATGGAAGATCTTCTCGTGGTAAAGGTCATCAGCAAGTTGATTTATCTAAATATGCAACTCTCGATCAGCTCAGAAATGAGATTGATGATTTATTAAACATAACCAGTGTGGATCAAAACGAAGTAGTTTTTTTTCAGGATAAGGAAGGACGATTAAAAACTAGTAATATACAACTGCCAGATGTACTTATACGTTGTTAATAATATAGTTACTTTTACTGATCAGGGTAAAATACAAGATTCCGGTACGTCAGTCAGTGATTATATTAAGAAAGCTGGTGATTCATTTACAGGTTCAATTATTATGAATCAAAATAAAATTACAGGTCTTGGAAACCCAACCGCAGATACAGACGCCGCAACAAGGAAATATGTCGACGATCAAGAATCTAAATACGTATTGGCCAACGGCGGTATAATGCGTGCATTTCTCAACATGAATAATAATGGCATTAATAATCTTAGGACACCGGAATATGATTTTGATGCTACAACGAATAAATATGTAGACGATAGCAACATTCCTATTTCAACTTCGTTAAAAACAATCGGTGATGAAATGACTACACTTAGTGCTACTTTTTCCAAACATGTAGAAACGTTCTTAAATTTTCGTAGAAATGTAAACAAACCCATTAAAGAATTTTTTGGGGAACAACCAACCGTTGAAATAAAACTAGCCGATATTAACACGAAACTCAATGATATTGTCAGTGGAATACCTAGTATTGTTCAAAAAACTAATCTGATTAAAATTCCACACGGACAAATTAAAAATATCGTATATACAGTAGCATCAGGATCATCAACATGGACACCACAAAATAAAACTATCAAACATACCGCAGAAGTCACTGGTGTTTACAGGCTGTCCGTATTTAGTGGTGCAAAATTTAGTATATTTACCAAATATCTATGGCGTCATTCAACTGATATTTTCTCTGGAGTTGTATCTATACTGTTAAATAAGGATGCTGAAGAAATATTTTTACTGGAAGGAGATAATAAAACAATAATCTCAGCGCCTTATTGGTGGTGTCTGGAATTTGTGGCTGAAACACCGCAATTAGTCACTTAATATAACAATAATGGATCAACCTCAGTCTCGCATTGACGTTCAACGTTACAGATGCAATCAAGTATGTGAGCGTCTCACTAAACTAAATAATTTTATCGACTATTATAACACGAAAATAAAAAAATACAAAAGGCGTATAGTTGTCATCGATGTAGTTGTTTACTCGGTTTCTGCTGTTATTACTGGAACAGGATTATTATTATCAATGTTGACGATGACAGCACCTACTGTTATAACTATCATTGTTTCAGCATCAACGACTATTGCTGAAGTTCTCGGTATTATAACCAAAAAGATAGATACCTGTACAAATACTAAATTACACGATTATATGATTAAATTACATACAGTTGCAGATGCATGTTCTAAATTATCTTTGTATATTTCTTCGTGTGTCAGTGATGGTGAAATATCCGATACTGAATTCGCGATGATGATGAAAACCTATGATGACGCTTTTAAGGTGATCGCTAATGATTTTAACGAATTAAGTAACAACAATAATAATAATGACAGACAGGGAGTTACTTCAGCAGATCGTTACTAATACAACTCCGTCAAAAACTACTATGATATCGTTTAGTTCGACCAATCCTGAGTTTAGTGTCAATTTTCCAACCGCAATTCCTGCAAAAGAAATAGCATTAGCACAGTTACGGGTTTATTATAGCTGGCCCAATATTAGATCAAAATCATTTGGTGGACTACAGCCAAATAATTCATTAGTAGTCGCTAATAAGAATAAGCCTGATGGAACTCCTGATTG